>CM034151.1:544153458-544333712 GCA_019776745.2 Taxus chinensis | reverse complement strand
AAAATCTCAGATGCCTCTTCGGAGACAAGTTTTTTAGCATATGATGCAAACAAATTATTACTCAGGAGGGTTTGAAGGTCAAAGGAGATCATTTAAATGATAAATGGTAACACGTCATCCCATTATATCTTCTCTTTTACAATTTCCTCTCTCACTGGTCTTTCATTTTTGACAATACTGGCAAGAATGTACCTTAGATTAGAGAGATGACCTCTAGAAACAATGTCTTCCTTTCTGGATGATCTTCTCAATCCACCTCTGACGACATAGCCTTTCCTTACATCATATAAGCCTTGTGATTTATTGATCACTTTTGAGTCAATATCTACGTGATGTGGAGCGAATTAGATTGCCATGTGGACCTGATTAGGTAACCAAGAATCACCCTTGACCTGTGACCAACCTACCCTCATTTTCGATCACTTACCTATTTACTCCAACTACTCACCAACTTGTTTGTAACACTTGTACTCAGTTCATGGTTTGAGAAAGAAAGCAAGAAGTGAATTCTTTCAATGTCTTAGGGCAACCTAAACCCTCAGTCATGAAGCTTGAGCGCCGACTTCTTATATTTGATCAACATCGCTAATCTGATGGATTCAAAGCTCCTCAAAAAAGGGGGGATAGATGTAGACACCAAATTTCAGGTCACACTCCCCTTGGTCCTCTTCACTTAATTAGTGTATCACACATTTAAACTAATCATGACCCATTTACCCCCCATATTAATATTCATCCTCACATTATTTAATTAATTTAATTATTTTAATAAAGTTAATTGTAATCCTCACACTTCCACCTCATCGTGACACCTCACCATGTGACCCATTCCAGGGGCATTTAACTCACAGTGACCAAGTCATCACTCTCAGCATTTAGTCATTACTCCCCAGTGCTAAGTCACTAATTGACCTAACTAACTAAGAATTCTTCCTTAACCTAATTAGAATTCTTCTAAGATCTTCATGTCCTCCTCTCACGATGAACTCTACTTCCCTAATTGGAACACAAAAATCAAAATCACAGGCAAAAATAGTAAATATCTAGGATATTTTTTTGGTAACATAAGACTATTTCACCCTAACCAAACATTAGTTTATGCATCGGTCGACGTCAGTCACCTAAATTGCCATCGGTTTCCTTTATATAGAATTTTATAACCATTTTACCCCAGGTTAGTCAGTTTTCGAGTTTTGAGAGTGCTATTACAATCAAGAAAAGATCTCAGAGCTGATTGCTTCATCGAATACTGACATCTACACACCACCAAAGAGCATCTACAAGACAAAGGATTCCCTTCCAGATCATTAGAGCATTCACTGGGAACACACAAGTCATACTGCTCACGGTACTATAACTAGTTTAACACACCTCACAAATCAATCACCATCCTCCATCCATCCATGAGATCTTAATAGCAGTAAGTAATGTAACATGATCTTAACCATTTATGCTTCCTTTATTGTAGATATCTTTTCCTCCATTCATTATTGTCATTTTCTTACTGTTATTTGGATATCATCCATCTTCTTCCCACCAACCCAACTAATTCAACCACCTCAAGCCTTTTCACCCTTTGATGACCTCTCACTACTGTATTATTCCCCGAGTCTTCTCAGTTATATTATGAACCCTAACCACGCTACTCCTCATTCTTTGTGTCCAATCACAAAGAGATGCCAAAAACCCATTTTTATTACATTCATTTCCAATTTCCCCTACCGACGTTGGTTTATCCTGACCAACATTTGGTTTCAGTCACTAAACCAACATCGGTCACCATAAACGATATTAGTCTTTGTTTCATTTTATATTCTCCGGCCATCAAGCTTCCCAATCACCCAAAACAAACCCAGAACTCAACCAATCGGCCCCGGATCCTTACCAGAACTTTGAAAGACCTATCTTACCTAAACAAAACCTCGGTTCTAATTAGATTTAGTGTTACTTTGATATCTAGCCTAAAATCTAGTGTATTGTTTTTATGAGAAACCTAAATTATTACATTGCAATAGGGACCTATTTATTTCAGTTTCTTATTCACATTGAATTGTCATTAAACAATGGATTGACAACCTCTCTAGGAAGCACCACACTTTGTGGATCTAGCTTACGTTAGGATAGTCCACTGTCATAGGCTATTTAATACTCTTTTGTGGTGTTTACTTTGTATTTATAGGTAGTCCTTGACTAGATAAAAAATGAGTTCTCTATGATTATCTTGGATAATGTCAAAAATGTGCACATTCTACCTTCCACCTTCACCTCACAAGTATTCCTCCTTAACCATTTACCTTTTATTTGTTTTGTCCTAGAAAGTTTAAAGCTTATTGGTGAAACACCATGAGCGGCTTAGGCTATATTAATCCCTCATAAATCCAAAACCCACCGTATGTGGGATTAAATCCCAACAAACCTCATGGTAAAATGGAGAGATCTTGGTGACTAAGTCAAGGTCGAGTTAGCGGATGCGATGTGGCAGAAAAAAATGAATGACATGGTGAGCTCTGGAAAACTTGGACATGGGCATAGCGACAGACTCAAATGAGTTAGAAGATACCATTATAGCAGTGGACTCAGTGAGCTGGTGGATAGTGCAATCAAAACCAAACAACGAGCGTTACATGTAAGGAGGGTGACTTAAACCACCAACCTTCCACCCATGATGGATGTGCCAAAGCAACTCACCCAACCAAGTTTGCATGTCACAAGTTGGTTGATATGGCCTATAGCATATAGTTTGAGGCAAAGGCTAATATATAAATCCCCCCCTTTCATTTAAAAAAAATCAATTCTCAAGCTTCTTCAACAAGCTTAATACGAGGTATTTTAAGAGTTTAGAGAGAGAAAGCCTTTTCTAAAGGATTTAAGACCTTATTAAAGGCATTATATGAGTTATTACTTTGCTTCAGTATTTTTGTAAAGGATATTTACACCTTATTTTCTCGTGTAGGACTCAGAGCTTGATTATGGAGCTGAAGTGATATTTTCAAGCACTAGAAAATCATATACGAGAGCTCTGATTCTTCATATGTTGGGTGTTATTAATCCAAGTTCATGATTCTTAGAATCCACTTAGGAGGATCTTGTTGTTGAGCTTTACTATCTACACTATTTGACTTAGCTTTGTGTATAGGTTGGATTTTGTGCAAGAGAGGGAATTCTATAGGAGGTATGAAGCAAGGAAGATCTTTTGGAACATTGAGTAAGATTTCCAAGACTAGTTTGGGTTCTACTAAACTAATTGGTAGGGAGTTTTTGGTCAACTGTAAACTTCATTATAGTCATGTAAGTTTGTTTGTACTTACATCTGGAACTTTATAATGAATTAGTTTGTCAATTAAAAACCCAGAGACATAGGTAATTTCCAAAATTCATTAACAGTTTTGTGTAGTGTCATTATTTTTCACATTGCATTTTCTTTGAGTTGATTTTATTTACGGGTTTTTAAAATTCAACATTAAAAATTAAATTTCCCATAAGGATTTGTTAGTTTAAAAATTAGAGTGAAATAATTTGATTAGTTTATGGATTAATGGATTTCATTCTTGATAACCCAATCAAAGATTTTTGTGCCAAGATATGCCAAAGAATTATCAGAGATGATTGTAGAGAGGACACCAAACCTGTTCACAATACCTTCATATAAGTCTAAATTATTGGTTTAGTTTTCTTCCTTCAATGTAACCACCTTTGTCCACTTGGTGAAATAATTTTTGGCTTTCAAAATATATTTATGCCCCAAATTAGAGTGTGGATTTATTATTCTTATTAACTCCATCCCCCATTGCATGAATGACTGATCTACTGAAATAGGGTGAAGTGGGAGGGGCGCAAGTTTTTTTTTTCCTATGAAAATGGCACAATTCTTGTATTTTCTAATCCATGCACGACAATCCTTAAAAAATATTTGGCCAATAATATATGCCCTTCCTTATTCTGAGTGTTGTGGTCTTTGGGGCAAAATGACAACCTACTTCCCTATTGTGAAACTCATGCGAAACCTTCTCAATTTGATTTGAATCAATGCACCTTAGAAGTACACCAGTTACATATTTTCTAAAAAAATTCAATTAACAAGAACATAAGGGATGGACTAGAGTCTGAAATACCTTCTCTTTTCTCTACCCAAGCCTTGAGGACATTGACCTATTTGGAGAAAGTTCACTATATCGCACGTCTAACAATGTGTAAGCAAGGCATCATTTGGTCATTCTTTATCATGTTCAAGCATGAAGACAACCTCTTGGTCAATCTATTGTTTTGAAGTTATCTACTCACATAGCCAACTTCCCTTAACCAATTTAGTCACCTTGCTATCAATATCATACTCCATCACCTTGGTTATTCAGCCAACTCTTTTTTCATTCAAATCCTTATTTAAAATAAAATCTTTAACCCCGTGATGAGATACCATGAAGTGAATCTTATTATTAGATATCAAATGTCTAAATTTCTTTAGACTCCTTACAACATCTAGGGCATGTTTTTCAATAAAATAATATCTCACCTAATATTATTCAAGATTCTAGCTGAAGAATGCAATCATTTGTTCCAAATATTCTTCATTTGTATGTACCAGCATGGTAGATATTGTATATGTTCCTCCAAAGGAATATAGGGTGAAATCCTTGGAAAATTTAGGGTTGATGAGAGTCAAGGCTTATGCAATTGATTTCTTAATAGATTTAAAACTATTTTTTCCGTGGACAAGGTCCACTTGAACACAAAATTCTTTCTTGGTATGGATGTCAGCAGCTTAACAAGATTTGAAAATTTTGGGTTGAACCACCTAAAAAAGTTAATCCTTCTCAGGAACTTTGCAATGCCTTCTTATGGATCTGTAATGACAGAGAAAGGATAGCACTAACTCTTTCTGCGTCTATTACAAGCCCTTGTTTGGAGACAATGTGGTCCAATATCTTTCCTTTGTATGCTAAGAATATCGATTTATTAGGATTAAGAGATAATCTTAAATGTGTACACCTTTCAAATACCTACTTGAGGTGAAAGAGATGGTTTCTGCATTTTTTGAGGATACTATTATATCATCAAGATACATAAGAATAATTTTGTTGATTAGTCCTTTTAATTCCATATCCATGGATCTTTAAAATGTTTCTCTTGCATTGGAAATACCAAAAGGCATTGTTTTGTAGGAATAGGTTCCCCATTTTGTGATGAACGTTGTATTGAATTGGTCCTCTTCCTTTACCATGATTTGATTAAATCCTAAATATCCATCCAGTAAATAAAACCTTGTTGAGACTGTCAATTTGAATAATGTTTTCAATATAAGACAACGAATAATGGTCTTTCAAAAATTCCATGTTTAAATCTCTGAAATCAACACAGCCTAATTTCTCTATTTATTTTTCACAATTGGACTAGGTTTGCAACCCATGTTGAATGTTTGATAGGGAAGATAATATTTTCTTCAATCAACTTGTTTAATTCCCTCTTCATGAGTGGCTCAATCTGCAAATTGGCAGGCCTCTATTTTTGTCTAATAAGCTTAGCTGCATGATCTAATTCAATAGTGTGTTGTGCTAGATTAGGATCGAAACCTTAGATATATTCATAATTTCATGCAAGTACATCATCAAATTCTTGACAAATTTCCACAAAATAATTTTCTTAGGGAGTGCATACCTTTCCAATATTGAGTAGCTTGTCCCTATTAGCTGAAATGGGTTCATAATCCTCATCTTTGACCGTCATGTTTACCTTTTATTTTCTCATTTGGTCATCTGGGATGAAAATGGATTATAAGGTGACTATGCCTTTAGGAAACTTATTTGATATTAGCTGGAAAATGTGGTTTCCATACCCTTTCTTTAACTTGTTCTGATTTTCTGAGGAGAACTCAACATCTTCTTAGAGAAATTTGATGATTTTTTGGTCATTCTCAAAGACTTTCCCTTTGATTTTATTATCATGCACCACGGGCCTCACTACTACCTTGACATTTGGTTGCTCTTTTTATCTTATGAATTCATTGGCAACATCAAATGTTTCTCGTACTACGATCAGTATGTCTACATGTTTGTTTTCTTCCCTTGGTAAAGCGTGGATATTGAAGGATGCAAAATACTTTATGAATTCCCATACATTGTGCATGCAAGCTCTAAGTTGATGGATCTTAGTTGTACTTAATTTACAATTATCTCGTTATCCCCAAAGGTTTATTGTTGTTTAATTTTCTTCATTCTGATCCATTGAAGACCTTGTATGAGAGATTCATACCCCACCAAGTTGTTAGAACAACTGAATTGAAATCTAAAAGAGGATTAGTATCTCTTACTGGTAGGGGATAGGATCATTACACATCCCCATACTCCTTATTTTCTTCCTGAACCATCAAAGAAAATTTTCCAAAGGTCAGTTTCTTCTTCATCATTTAATTTGGAAATATTAGGCATATGCAAAATTTCTTCATGTAAACAGTAGATGCCAAGGCCGACTTCTTCAACTTGCTTTTATGGGTGAAACCCTTGACACTCAATTCCATATTCATCTAGTAATGAATCTGGGATAACTTCAATTTGATTATTCTCTTCTTGAATGCTTGGTTGATCTTCTTGATCAAAAATGGTAAATTTTGCATTAATGGGGCTAGGTGTATAAGGTTATCTATAATACGTAGCAATAGGTTCAGACCTTATAGTGACCTTGATACCATCCCTAGTTCTGATAAGCATATGTGACCAATATGTGGATAGATATCCTCTAATATTGGTAGTGAAATCCTGTGAGAGGTGACGAGTTGATTAAATCCCCTTTATAAACCATTCATCCTCTATAATTTTTTTAAGCCATTGAGACTATGTCCTTGTATTTCCTAGTTATATTATTGAACATTATCATCATAACTTGAACTTATGGCATAAATAATGATTAATATAGTTATGACTAATTATCTTTATTTTGTGGTATTTTGAGTATGCATTTATTCTTATGGTTACAATAAGTTTTTTGAATGATGCTTGTGTGATGCCACCTCTTGTTTGTGAGAAAAATTGTTATATGCAGACAACCTATATACATCAAAGGACACGTCTGCAACAACTCGTAAGTAACCAAAGGGACTCACCTACAAAAAAAGGACCTGACTGTAGTAACATCCCATTTGCTATAGCCAAAGAGGATCACCTATAACAAAGGATTTGTGATTATGAAGATCTCTTGGAACGTGAAGGATGACACTCCAAGTCTGTACGTGTCATGGAAGAGGTAGTTACAAACTAGAACATGAGAACTGAAGATAACTCAACAATAGATCTGACTACTCATTACAACTCATTGAAGAACTGATTGATCAGTTAAATACGTGATTTTAGGAACTTGATCGGTTACTTAAGTTATGTATTTGATATCTGGAAAAACTATTAGTTAGTTTCATTGCATGTGTTTAAATATCTTGTTTTTTTGTTTAAGATCTTCCACTTATTTCATCGAATACATTTTACTTAGTCTGTTTGAACTCCTAGTTGAACTCTTCTTCTCACATGTTGTTGTAATTGAGGAATATAAAAGACAAAGGGATTAATGCTAGAAATGGAGATGGAGAATGTAGAGATCTAGATAGAGAATTAGAGAGTAGAGGATACACAGATAGAGAAGTTTCTCTTTGTAATCTTCATGCCAATTCAATAAAGAATCTGAGTTCTATTAAGTAGATTTTAGTTACAATCCTTAGGAGGGATTAGCACCCAAGGCAGGGCCCACTTGTGGTCTACTAAACCCCTCCATAGTTTTGTTTCTCTGTTTCATTGCATGAGTAGATTAGACAAGTAATTTATTCCTTTATCTGCATTCTTAATTTACATAGTTTTCCTTAGTCATAGTGTTTAGAAGCTATTTACTTTCAGTCTAAGTTTAGTTTGTTTTCAAGCATTGTTATTTCAAGCATTATTGTGACAAAAATTTATTTCCATACCTCCTAAAATCATTGTAACTATGCATACAGCACTGACATTATTGAAATTTTACGTCCCTTGGTTTGATGATTAAATGACTGTGAATTAGTGAACAACATATTAATTGTTGCAAGTTAATTTGCACCACCATTTTTGGCACCATTTCCAAGGATACTACTAAGTTATAAGGTTTTTGAGAAGGTTTTTTCATTTCTTATAAGTAGTTTAGGTTTAGGAAATTCCACCTCTAAAACCCCCCACTAATGTATGTTGAGTGAGTTAAGTATTTGATGCATGCACCATCCAAGAGATGCCCATGGTAGATTCTTACCCAATCTACAAGTAGCACAAATTTCTATATATGATTCTGAAAAAGACATAATTTCCTCTATACAAGGCTTACTATTAGAAGATCACCCTCCAAGTGAGACTTCTAAGGTTGTTCCTGATCATCCAGATATGGTAGAAGAAGTAAACCAAAATGTTGAAGACAGGGCAACTACCTTTGAGTTTCCCATTTCCAACAATGATGAGCCTGTTGCTATGAAGAATATTTCTCCATCAACCCTTCCTAACTTTCATGGGTCCATAACTAAAGACCCAAACACCTTTTTGTTTGATTTTTATGTGTTATGCAAGAACTATGATTATACAACCAATGATCACACAAACTAGAGTTGTTCCCTACCACACTCAAGGATGTAACCTTTAGATGGTTCATGGGTTTAGGAAGAGATGTCATTACCACTTGGGCACAGATGAAGGAGAATTTTCTCACTAAGTACCAAGACTACTATAAGCCAAGTAACAGAGGAGGTGATGAAATATTCAAGATGGTGAAAAAGGAGGATGATCCACTAGAAGACTATCTAGAAAGATTCATATTCTACATTCAGAATACAAGGCACACAATACTACAACTCCTGAATCTCTCAAATTACTCTTCTTGAAGGGACTCACTGAGGAGGACTCATGAGATGGATGTGATGGATTTGATAGGAGCTGGAGACATTTCAAAAGCTACCTTTGATGAGATTTTTGAAGCCTATAGGAATTACTCCAAGATCCACTATGAAGAGAATAAGAAATGTATGATCAAAGGGTGGATCAGCTACCAAAGGAATTGGGGACATATCCAAGTCAGAAATTGTCAACATGTTCAAAAACATGAAGTAGGAAATTGTCAATGACATGGCCACTCAACTAGATATTCTGCATACCAAGAAGAAAAGAGAAGATGTAGAGGAATCACTTACAGAGTTTTGTCATGCATGCAGAAGAAAGAAATTGACTGCAGATGCAGAGTATTGGCCATCATTACACAAGAAAGGGAAGTTGAACCTAAGAATTTAAGATGATAGAAACAGAGGATGGACAAGTCTATTATATGTTTCTCAAATAAATCCATGGCCACCAAGACAAGGAGGTATGTCATAAGACCCTATGTGATATTTTCATAATTGGGCTAGTAATCCATATATACAACCCCCACCTTGGGCTAATCCGCAGCAAGGTTGGGCTCCATACCCTAGCCAATACCAACAAAAATGGAAACATCATTTTTTAGGCCAACAATGGAAAAACCCCCTCAATCATGGTAGTTTCCTTGGACAGGAGGGCAGCAATGGAATAACCCACCTCCTAATTACCAGTAATCTTACCAGAAACCTCCTTATCTGCACCAACAAGCTCTGATGCCAAATCCTAATATGGCTCTCAACCAAAAGTAACTCAACTACCAACTCAACCAACACCTAACCCCAATAATAAATCTACTCAGCCATCCTACACCATTGAATTAGCTCAATACCCTACCTATTCAGTTGATGTTAATAACATCCATCTTCTCTCAGGAAGAGCACTTCCTCCACCAAGTAAACCCACCATTACAAAGATTGGTGATGAACCACAATTTCTTGCAGACTTATCCAACAACAAAGAAAAAAATGTTGCAAGTTGATCTGTAACAACTAAATAAGTGCGAGCAAGGGTAAAAGTACAAGATAATGAACCACCATTTCTAGAGAGATTATAAGAAAATAAGACTAACCTCAAATCAAATCTAATTCTGATTTTTTCAACCAACTAAAGGATATTTGTGTCAAAATATTGCTTATTCAAGCCATCAAGGATGTGCCCATCTACAACAAGTTGGTTAAGGATCTATGAATTAAAAAACCACATAGAAAAAGAAAGGATCCATCCATTGTACAAGTTATTGGACAATTGATTGATATCATGCTTGGAATTTAGTTTTACCAAAGTATATAGATCCAAGGGAAGTCCTTTGGTAAATGTTACAATTAATGACACAACAATAAAGAATACTATGATTAACTTGGGGGAAGCCATTAACATCATGACCAAGTAAATTATGGATGATCTGAAATTGGAAGGAGGAAGAATGAACAACTACAGTCTTACAACTTATAGATAGATCAACAGTGAGACCTGAAAGGAGTCCTTGAGGACATAGTTGTGGTGGTAGACTCTTGGGAATACCCTGATGACTTTATTATCCTTCAACCAAAAGCAATTTTAGGAGGATATCCTATCATTCTAGGAAGGCCATGGTTGGCCATTGTTGATGCATTCATAGGTTGTAGATCTGGCAACATGATTATTTCTAATGGAAGTGGTACTAAAAATCTTATGCTCTATCCTCATGCCCAACCGTTGAATGATGAAGATCAAACCATTTAGGTAGAAGAACCAGAAGTAGAACAAAACTCTGTACAACAACTCATGATGTTGGAGAATTCTTGTACAATTGAAGGAAAAGAAGAATATGTTGTTTTATCCAATGTCCTGCAGAATAACTATGGAAGAAATGAAGAAGTGGATGACAGATTAAGGTGTTTAAACTACCCCTTGAACTAAGTTCTACCACAGCAAAGCACCATGGATATTCCAGGTAAGAATTATATTCTCCATCAAATTCTTGCCCATGATTGCATATTGAATTTTGTGAGCAACAATGTATATTCAATGATTGATCTCTCCAAGAAAGTGGAAATAACTCCAAGAAGGCCACTTAATTGTAAACAAGATGTTAAGTATGTAGCAAGAGTAATTGTTGATTACTCTTCTGTAAAAACATAAAGCAACATTTTGTATGGGATTATGGTAACATGCATGGAATTCATCCTAAGATTTGCACTCATAATATTTATATCAAATAAACTTGTAAACAAATTAGGCAGCCATAAAGAAGAATGAACCCAACAGTAAGGGAAATTGTAAAAGGAGAATTGAAGAAATTACTGGATGTTGGATTTATATATCCAATATCAGACATTCAATGGGTGTCACCCCTTTTCATTGTGCCAAAGAAGAATGGAAATGGAGGATCTACATAGATTATAGAGAGTTGAATGCAAAAAAAGAAAGATCATTTTCCATTGTCTTTCATTGATCAGGTACTTGACACTTTGGCTGGTAAGAATTATTTCTATTTTCTTGATGGATATAGTGGTTATAATCAAATTCAGATTGCACCAGAGGATAAAGAAAAAACTACCTTCACATGCCCATGGGTAACATTTGCATATTCAGTTCTTCTATTTGGCTTGTGTAATGCACATGCTACATTCCATAGGGAAGTCTTGAGTATCTTTTTAGATCTGAAAAATGATTGCATGGAGGTTTACATGGATGATTTCATAGTACATGGAAATTTTTTTGAGGAAGCCATGAAAAATCTGCACAAAGTTTTGAAGAGATGCAAGGAGCACAATATTTCCTTAAGCAATGAAAAATGCTACATGATGATGTCTGAAGGTATAGTTTTGGGAAACTATCTTTATTCTAATGGAATTCAAGTTGATCCAACCAAGATATATGTTATTGTAAATCTACCAACACCAAGGAAGCAAAAGCATGTTAGGATATTTCTAGGCCATGTTGGTTATTACAAGATATTCATACAAGATTTCAGCAAGATTGCAATGCCATTGTTTGTATTATTAGGGAAGGATTATTCCTTTGAGTGGACTAAAAAATGTGAGACTACATTCCAAATTTTGAAGAAAATGTTAACTACTTGCTCATGTATTAAGAGGACCTGATTGGAACCTACCTTTCCACATCCATACTAATGCATCAGACCATTCCATTAGAGTTGTCTTAGGACAAAAGGATGGAGTTCTGAATTATGCAATTTATTATGTTAGCAAGAACTTACATCATGTTGAACTCAACTACACAGTAAGACAAAAGGAGTTCTTGGCAATTGTATATGCTATCAATAAATTTAGGCACTACATTACAGGTTATCTAGTGTTCATTCACACTAACCATGGTGCAATCAAATATCTGATAAATAAACCAGTAGTAAGAAACATAATCATCATATGGTTGCTCCTTCTACAAGAGTTTTATGTCACAATATTGGATAAGCCTAGTGAGGACAACATGGTAGTAGATTTCATTTCAAGAATGGATACTAATGGTGAAGAATAGGTATTTGAATACTCCTTTACATATGGGATCACTTAATTTTCTATTTCTACCAAGACACCTTGGTATGCAGATAAAGCCAACTATTTGGTTTCAGGTAAAATACCTCAACATTACTTATACACTAAGAAGAAATACATAGTTGATAAGATTTTACATTTTTCTTGGATTTCTAGATTTCTATTTCATACAAGACAAGATCAAATCACTAGAAGGTGTATAGATGATGAAGAGATATATGATGTCCTCGGAGCATGCCACAATGAATCTTATGGAGGAAATTTTTCTGCAAAAATAACACCGTAGAAAGTGTTAGAAACTAGTTATTATTGGCCAACATTGCATAAGGATGCAACAATATACACCAGGAGATGTGATAAGTGTCAAAGAATGGGAAATCCTACCGTATATGATGAAATTTCATTATATGCTTAGTTGGTCTTAAAACCTTTTGATAAGTGGGGTTTAGACTTCATTAGCCCTATAAATCCTAAATCTCAACAAAAGGAATACATCTTAGTATGCACTGGTTATCTCAAAAAGTGGACAAAGGTGAAGGCATTACCAAATCAGAAAACTGAGAAAGTAGCCAAGTTTCTCTATGATCATAACTCCTCACCAGATATGGAGTTCCAAGAGAGATTTGTCAGCTGATCAAGGTACACACTTTATTACTGATGTAATATCTAATCTAGCTAAAGAATACGAAATCAGGCATAGGAAGTCTACACCATACAATCCCCAATCTAATGGCCATGTAGAGGTGACAAATAGAGAGATAGAGGCTATATTGAAAAAGACCATTGCACTTCACATAAAATATTGGGTAGACAAACTTCCCTATGTAGTATGGGAATTCAACACAATGTGGAAAACAACAACTAGCTTCACACCATTTGAAATCTTATATGGTAAGAATGTTATTTTTCTAATTGAATTTGAGCACAAAACACTAAGGACTCCACTTGAGCTAGGAATAGATTTATCTAAGGCACAAAGGCAAAAGGATTCTCTAACTCAATGAGTTAGATGAAATGAGAAGACAAAATATACATAATACAGAGGTAGTGTAGAAGAAAATAATCAAATGGTATGATAGGTACATCAAGACAAGACAGTTTCAAGAAGGTGATTGGGCAGTCTTGTTTGACTCCAAGTACAAGGACCATATGGGAAAACATAGGAAAAGGTTGTTAGGCCCCTATGATATTGAGAAAATATTCCCCAATTGAGTTATAAAACTCACCACCATAGACCCTGTAAGCTTCAAGTTATTGGTGAATGGCCATAGGTTGAGGTTGTACAAGAATCCAGCTGACAGAAGTACCTTCATGCAACAGTTCAGAGGAGGACGAATCTAGGATGGAAATAAGGACATCAGAGTTAAAATCAGAAGTTGAGCCTATTGGTTCATCTTCTGAGATTTCAGAGGATTGAGATATTTTAGTGGCCTTGGTATATTTAAATTTGTTGAATACTCCAAGGATAAATAAAATTGTTGTGATCATACCTCTAGGTGATCAGCAACACTATGCTAACATTTTATTTTCTTAGAATTTTTGTTTTTGTAGGATTTGATGTTAGATGGTTGCAAGAGTGTATGATCTCCATCATAAGGAGAGCATGCAATGACTAAAGGTCCACTTGCAGCAGCATGCAGCAACCCCATGTTTTATTTTCACATTTGACAGAGCTCATGATTGCATGAATAAGATCGATGATATCTTCACGTGTGAAAGATGACAAAATAATAGTTGGTACCCCAATAGATTGGTGTTTTCCTCTCTGAGAGTTATTTGATTGTAGTAAGGAGTGGCCAATATAAATTCAACACATGCATACAACATCATAGAAACATCCACAACATTATAGCAGGGTTTCATGTATCCAAGGTGCAAATTTAATAAGCATGCACAATAATCATTCTAAAATGAGCATCGAGATAAGTGCACTTGACTACCAATTTATTAAAGTATAATTAGATTAATTATTATTAATTCGTATTTATGCAAATTCATTGAGTATTCAATGCATTTTAAAAATCGTCAAATTTCATGCCATGATGTGTACCTCCACATAATCCCATGTTATCAAATCAATTCAATTTGCATGCTTCAAGCGGTCACATAAATCAATGATCTCTCCTGTAACCGTGTTGCATATCCTTTCAGCCTCAAAATTCAAAATTACTCAAAACATTCACACAACTCAATTATGCATCTTTCCTCCAGAAAAAAAATTCTGATTGCATGTTGAGACCAGAACAATCTGTGAGTTCGCAATGGGGGATACTTGATTCGCCATGAACCCATAAAGCACTCTCATATTCTTAGAAACCCTCAAATTTTAAATTATTTTCAAGATAACGGGTGGCTAGAATAAATAAAACAATTCCATGGTTTCAATGAATCAATGGTTAAAGAGTTTTCTAATACACTGAGTAATGGTGAAGCAAAGGTAAATTGTTTATCAGTAAGAATTAGTGATGATATTTTGACCGAGGTAACTGGGCTTCCTACACAGTGTGAACCATTTCCAAAGAAATAAAATCTAGAGGCATCCAGAAGGGAATTTGCCAATGAAGATGATGTATTCATCAATGATAGACAAGGTACATACAAAACTTCTCTTAAACCTCTTTGTGCTGAAGTTGCAAATTATATCATTAAGTATTTTACCTGTGACAGAATATACTCTCAGCTGAATATAGTTCACTTTAAATTGCTAAATCATCTGAAGAACAATAGGTAAGTGAATGTGCCCAATTTATTGAGTGATATATTGATTAAAATGAGCAGGGAGGCACAAAGAGGTAGTTCTACACTATCACACCACTGTCTCATGACCTTGATAGTAAAGCACACCTTGTAGAGAGATTATCCTGAGATAATGTGGGAGGATTTTGCAAGAGCTAAGAGTATTGATGAATATTTGGGAAATAAGAGGAAGAGGAGAAGAAGTAATCGAAGTTATTCCACACATGTAGTTGAGCCTACAACATCAACCTCCCAGCGTAAAGAAACCCCTGTTTGTGAGAATATACCACCTGCTGAAGAATATTTTATTCATGTATCCCCTGAAAGAATTTTCATTGTTGAAACCCTCCTTGAATTTTCTACTCCTAAGTCATCCACCTCAAAGGGTAAAATAAAATCTTCTAAGTCCACCCCTACACCACAAAGGCACTCTCATAGGCTAAAAACTAAAATAATAAAAACCTCCAAGCCAAAAAAATATCCCAACCATATCACTTGATCGTGATGTGAAAGTTGCAAAGGAAAACATTGAGCCCACACCAATGCAAACAGTGTAGAGAGGTACTGATTCTACATTTTTTGAACAATAATTCCCTAAAGAGCACATGGAGGGACAAGAATACTAGGCCCATAATGTGGAGACAGTGTGTGTGAAGGAGGGTCATGTAGAGAGAGATGAAGATGTTGGAGGAGAAATTGTACAAGAGTACCCTGAGGAATGCATGGAGGAGCATACATCATTAATTCATATTGATGAGATAATTTTTGAAATGAAAGGACCTGAGGAGAAGATGGGAGAAGAAATTGGCAAGAAATCTCACCAAATTTTTTATGTATCAAAACGTACTGAGGAACACAAAGAAGTAGAAATTGAAGAAGCAATTGAACTTGAAGACATGCCCCAATCTGTTGATGAGGTCATTGAGCACTTTTTTGATGGAATTGAGAAAGATCATATATCTGTGGGATTTGAACAAGTACCATAACATACCCATATAGTTGTGGATGATGCAATTGAAACAAGTTACACCACCATTTTTACCACATGCTAGCATGCAGCACATAAATGTCGCCCCATTACAACCACAAATTTTCATCAAAGAAGTAATAAGAAATCTTGTCAAACCAATTTGTAGGGAGATGGAAATACAAACAACATTTACTGATTACTGGTTAAATTAATTTGAAACCTATATAAATAGGTTAAAAGGAAATTCGAAAAGAGAAAAAGAAGAACTCGTCTTCCAGCACAAGTAATAAATTGAGGCAAAAGACAGAAATTAAAAATCTAAAGAAAAAGTAAGAAAATACTCTTTAGGTGGCCCATGAAATATTAAAATGTAGACCCCCCTCCAATGTCTATGTTATTTTATTAAATGAGACAATGTTGCAACTCAAACTTACATGCATCAATTCTAAGATACTATATGATATCATTGGAGCTAGGAACTTTTTTAGGCTATATCTGAATAGCCCTCATGAAATTTAGCTTCTAATTTGTGAACTCTACATGTATAAATATGTTCTTAAGTATGGTAGGGATTGGATTCCAGTCCTATACATTGGAGATGTTCCGGTTAAAGCACTTTATTCTTATTTTCTAAATGAGTTGGATAGAGAAATAAAAATGGAGGACTACATGCATTTGGCAAAGGTGCAGCCACTGATGGTCAAGGTTGAAGCTAATAACACTAAAGAAACTATAGAGAAATATGGAAATTATATGAATAACAAGGTGATCAGAAAGAGGGTATGGAAAATGAGGAAATCATATCATAAGGAAGTCAAGGACATGCTTAAATACTATGGAAGAGAGATAGTGCAATCATGTAGGATGCGATGGAATGAGATGTCTCTTGAACTACAAAAAAAAGAGATGCACTCTTATCATAATACCATACCAACTTTAAGAAGATTGAATGCATACATTGATATTTTTATTGCATGTGTAACTACTTGGTTTCTAACAGGCTATCACCCACCAATCTTCAAATTTTTGATACCACATTGGTCAGGTAATTGACCATTTAATGAAATAATATAGGACAAAGTTATGCACAGGTTCCGGATGAATGGTGGTTACTTCTTCACAGAACCGGAAGGGATAGATACTCCAGTGGATTTTAGGCATGTATGCAGCACCATTCAAGAGGAACCTAAGAAACTTGAATGAGGACATTCAAGAAATTAAGTATGGGGGTGTGATGAGTTGATTTAACCCCCTTTATAAACAACTCATCCTTTGTACTTTTGTTAAGACATTGAGACTATGCCCTTGTATTTCCCAGTTATATTGTTGAACATTATTATCATAACTTGAACTTATGACATGAATACTGATTAATATAGTTATGACTAATTATCTTTATTTTGTGGTATTTTGAGTATGCACTTATTCTTATGATTGCAATAAATTGTTTCAATGATGTTTTGTGTGATGCCACTCTTGTTTGTGAGAAACTTGTTATATGCAGCAACATGTATGCAGCAAAGGACCCATCCACAACAACTTGTTTGTATCCAAAGGGACTCATCTATAGCCAAAGGACATGTTTGCAACAACCCATCCGCAGCCAAATAGAATCACTTACAGCAAAGGGTCTGTGATTATGAAGATCTTTGGGAACTTGAAGGATGACACTCCAATTTTATGTGTGTCATGGAAGAGGTAGTTACAAAATACAACATGAGAACTAAATATAACTCACCAATAGATCTGAATAATCATTGCAACTAAATGAGGAAATAATTGATTGAACGAGTCGGCTACTTAAATTATTTGTTTGACATCTAAACAACTGCTAATTAATTTTGTTGCATGCATCTAATCTCCAAATGGTATGTTTGAGATCTTTTACTCGATTTCTTTGAAATCCTAGTCAAAATATGATTCTCACACTTGGTTGTAATTAAGGAGTATAAAATGAAAAGGATTAATGTTGGAAAAGAGGTATAAAAATAATATAAAGATCTATATAGATAATTAGAGTGTAGAGGATACATAGATAGAGAAGTTTATTTTTGTAATCTTCATGTCAATTCAATAAATAAACTAAGTTCTGATGTAGTGTCTACCAGTATCACTCCCTTTGATGACATGGTCTTTCTATGTCATTATTATTTGGGATATTTGAATTGATATTATCATAGTTATTTGATTTGAATAATCTTGATTTTATCGTCATTTTAACACTTAGTTTCTAATGAGTTCTTGGCAAGATGATGTATGAGGCATGTAATGCCCATTTACTAAATCTATCATTGATTTCGTTAGTTACAATATTATGGATATTGTTGATATTAGACCTACATAAATGTTATTTTGGATATATTATGTTTTCTTAATGGTTATTTATCTCATTAATAGATGGTTGTGTCATAATCAATTTGGATGATTTAGCATATGGACTTTGATGGATTTGTAGAGTATCATGAATTTTGTAATAGATTTTGAAATGTGTCATGGTTTATTGTAGCGATTTCTAACATCTTGTTTAATTGACGATTAAATGTGTAACTATTTGGATAGATTGTATGTGCATGGATTGATTTATTGATATGTGTATGATCATTTCATTTTTAATATTTTATCCAAAGGTATGAGGTTTGTAATTAAGTGTGCAAGTGACAGGTTCATGCCACATGAGAACGTATGACTTAGGGGTTACACCTCCAAGATTGCACAATAGGTCGTTTAGGCCAAATACTCACCTCTTGATTGATCAGCCTTACCTTACTTGTCTTTATCTTGGATGGAAATAATAAATCCATCAAACTTGTGTGTGTTTTGTCATTTTGTATGGCCATCTTGGTTTTTGTCTCCTTTTTTTTCATTTTGGTATTAATCAATCTAATCATATGTTTTAACAAATTTTATAGGTTTAATGGTCCCATATTAAATTAGGGATGATTTCATTAGTGTTATCTTGTTTAGGGAGGTTTGGGCCACCTAATCATGAACTAGGTGGGCCCCACCATCTCTCAAAGTGTGCCACTTTTCCCAATCCCAAACTTGGGCTAAAAGTGGAATTTTAAAGAGGTTTTTAACAAGTTAGAGGTCATACTTACACAAAAATGGACCCCTTGGACCCTACATATGGATAGGGGGACTCTTTCCAAGGTTCAAAACATTTTTTCCCTCCCATTTTTCCCTCTCTTGTCCATATCTTGATGTATGAGTTTGTTTTTGTGAGCCACTTGGGAATTTGCAGAGAATTTTATTTTGTTTCAGTTTTATTTTGTCAAGATTCTCTTCCATCAAGAATCTTGTATTATTCATGAAAGGTACATGGGGTGGCATGGATTTGAGAAGGGCA
The DNA here is from genome assembly GCA_019776745.2 of Taxus chinensis. Taxonomy (NCBI): domain Eukaryota; kingdom Viridiplantae; phylum Streptophyta; class Pinopsida; order Cupressales; family Taxaceae; genus Taxus; species Taxus chinensis. The sequence continues at coordinate 544,314,263 of CM034151.1, read as the reverse complement.
TGGGTGACACATGTCTCCCTCCCATTGGTTTGAATCTATTAGCTCCTCCCTAGTTGATCATGTGTTTTGGAGGGGGTTGGGGGACTTTTGGACTCTTTTTACACTTGGATATTTTTGGAGATCTTTGAGGATCAAGGATCTTGGAAGGATTGGCTTGCATTTGGAGTTGGGTTTCATTATCATTGTGAGGTAAGGCCTCATACATCTTAGCCTTCTTTTATGTTTTCTATGAAATGTTGTGATTTTGGTTGATTGTGTTTGGATGTAGGATTACATGTGGTGTTTGTATGATTGTTGTGTTTGATTTAATTTTCTTGTTTTCTCTATCCATCTCCTTTGGGGATGGGATTTGGAGTGTTTAGGAAGAGGGAAGAACCCTTCTTGCTCCCACATGGCTTAATGGGAAAGCCATGTTTGGATTTTTATTATCCTCCCTTTATTTGGTTGATATGGGAGATGGTCTCCATATGTTTTGGACCCATATCCCCTCCTTGCAAGGAGGATGTATGGAATGATATGGTTTATGAGATAAATAAGGAGTTTGGGAGGCTTGTGGTCTTTTGGAAAAGTTTAAAATTTATTTAGTATATTAAAAAAATGATATTTAAAATGGGTATTGTTATCCAACTTTTCCCCTCAGTCAAAATTGGACAAAAAAGGCTTGTTGTACTCTAGGAGCGTTAAAGGGTTAAAGAATCATCAAAATCGATGCTTTATGTTTAGGGGTCTTACTAGGTATAGATGACCTTTTGGTTTTCAAGAGTAAGCCTAAAAAGTCTAAATCAAGGTAAAGAATAAATGTTCGAGGAGCTTGTTGCAATGGGCTTGTCGTTTGTCTCATATGCAGAGCATGAAGCATCGAGGGAACCGAGCTTATCATCATAGATATAATTGGGACAAGATAATGTTATATAGCTTGGAAACCAACTCTAATGTCGCAACATGTAGAAGGAGATTGCTCTGAAGTCATTGGGAGGGCTCATGGCTAATAAGGCTAGACATTCAAATTCATGGGACTTGAGAAATACATAGTGGTGGATCATCACAAGCTTAATTAAACAAAAAAACCAAGCCAAAATATCAGGTGTTTGAGCTTAAGATGAACCTTTATCAATATCTCCTAAGACAATGAGAAGGGAGACATAGATCGAGTTGATATCGGTTGACCAAGGAGAAAACCAATTAGCTTCTCGGTACATCCATTCATAGACTAAGCTCGGTGGAATGAAGTATCGATGGGGCTCAGGAACTCAGAGCTTGTAAATTTTTGTGTATATAATGAGTTCAACATTTAGAATGAGTTGGATCATGAAATTTTGGTAGAGGTCGAGCTCAGCGAAGCATAGAGCCATGGCGAGATATCAAGGTCCTCAAGCACATAGTTTTTACAATGTGGAAGGAAGTTTGGATTGATGGCTAATTCAGCTTGAAGGTTCAATATTTTGGTCAGTAAAGGGAGAAAATCAAGGTGCACATTATCTAAGTAGGAACTCGTGGGAGAACTAAGTTATAGTCTTACAACAAGCTCAAGATCAAGTTCTATTATAGCTCATTATCGTCACATTTTCTAGGAGGAGGCTTGCCATACATAATTTTTGAGCTCGATGACATCGAGGAACCAAGTCAACAGTGAGTTAAACTGGAGTTGAGTGAAACGATCCCAAGCTATTATGCAAAGAATATAGGTGACCGATTTAGTCTGTATGAGCTCGGATTGGAAAAATTAAGGTGATGTCTGGGGGTCTCGAACATGGAGCTCACGTCAAAAGAACAGAGATTGATCTCGGCATACAGTAAGGAGAAATGACTCAAGTAAAGAAAAATTGGCTCGTAGATCTCGAAGGCCGAATAATGAGATAGCTCAAGGTGAGTTCATCATGCAAAAGGACACAGGAAAACTCAGGATAGCCACGCAGACTCTATAGGGAAAATATGAGTTAAGGCCAAGGTTCGGGGAATTTTGAAGGCCTATGGCTAAGTGGAGATGAAACGATGGTGAGAACAAGTACATTCCCCACTCGAGGATTTTTGAAAGATCATGGCCAATGGATGAATTAAGGCCGAGCTACCAAGGATGAAAGATTTTATGGTATGAAAGCCATGCCAACAAAAACATGACAAGACAACATTCAGGTTCCCAGGCCAAATTAGCCATCACGAGGAATCGTCTAGGAAAATTTGGATTTAATCTCTAATTTAACCAATTCATGGGCCAACGCATTTAGTAGATGCACATAAAACAACCATCGAGTTATTCTCCAAGCATCTCAATTCATTTAATCCTGATGACATGGTGAAACGTAGGGGATGGAGTGAGACCTGGTCACTCGATGAATGTAAGGGACCACAATTCCTCTAATATAGCATGGAATACATGTGAGTTTCAGGAATAATGAGCCTAAGAAAGAAAGTAGTAGTTCACAGGGGACGTCTTTCATTGAAGAAAAATATACTTAAGTCTTGAATGAATACTCTCACCTAGTTGTAGGTCGATCAGAGCGATTTTTTTGGGAAATAAGAGTTTAAACCAACGTAATTGAGCTTTGACAAGCAAGGTTGTAGGATGGTGAGTCATTTTTGAGATTTGATCTCAGGGCCTGGTATACAATTATAAGATTCCTAAGTTTGGCAAAAGAAGTATTTTTGGATCTCATTTTAGATTTTTCATGAATGGCCATGCTAGGCGGGGACTTCATTTCATGGTTGAGATGGAAAATTAATCAGGCCAATCGAGGAGAATTCATGGTTGAGCTCAGCTGATCAATTCGTTGTGGGGAGTTGGTGTTTGGAGTAAGGGCCCAATGTTGTAACCAATTTGAATGATGCGGGAACGTGACATGGAGATTATCATTCAAGGATGGATGAGCTCATCTCGATTTGCAAGCGGAGCTCATGGAGTCGAGATAGAGAATAATTCGGGCTTGTACAAGGACTCAGAGCAATGATCTCATAAGTCATCATTTGAAATTCAAGTTAAGCTCATTAGTAGGAACTCACTCCAGATCAAGAGTACCTAAGCACAATGGACATGACTTAGTGGAAAGATATGTAAGCTCGAAACTCATGTGAAGAGCTCAGCATATCAAAGAGGTAGGGTGGTATTATTAGATTAAACGAAGAGATTTGGAGGTTAGCCAAATAATGAGATAACCAAGGTGACGTTCAGGTTGTTTTGGTGTGAGAACCAGGGAAAGTGATTTGATCTGGGTGGTGACCAACTCGATGTTGGCTCGACGTGTCATATAAATGGCTTCATGTTTTTTAGATGAAGTCGGTGCTCGGCGGAATACACAAAGGAGCTCGGTTGACATGATGCTTAAGAGATGACTCGGGATGGTCCAAGTCGAAGCCGAGTCACTCAGCCAACAAATATTTAAGAGCAAGGAGCTCGACGAACGAGCTCAAGTAGACCGAGTTACTCACATGGTGAAACGATGTGCTCACAGAACTTAGGGGCTTGACACATCTAAGAAGGTGAGTTCACCAAGGCTCACTCGAACATGGGAGAACACGCCAATCCACAAGAAAGGATCTCAACTCTCCGAGTTGAGCTATACATTGAGATGAGCCCACCATGTTCAAATGAAAGGGAACTCATCAACCAACTTGGTGAGTTGGCAGGCGAGCCAACCACCGAGTTGACCTTTCTCTCTAGGGACCCCCCTTCAATGCAAACCAACCCTAAAGGGGTCCCACCTGAAATATCATTAAATTGATATTTTAATATAAATATAATTAAATTAATATTTTTATTAAAATATTTTAATAAAATGATATTTTTATTATTAAAATATTTTATTTAAAATATTATTTTAATTAAATGAGTAGATAAGTTCAAGACTTTCATTAATGAGACATTATGGAATGTTCCTAAGTGGTGATAATAATGTTGTAATTAATATAGGCCATCATGTGCTTTCATTTTAGGCCAAGAATTTATAATTTCTCCTCTCTACTCTCACAGGAATTTTCTATAAATATAAGTTGAAAGCTCATTCCAAAGGGATTAGACAGTGGAAAAATTAAACAACTTTTCCAGATTCCTCTCTTTCTATAAGTTTTGTGGATTGGGGAACTTTCAAGCCTCCCTTCCAAGATTGTAATGGCAACCATTGCCTCTTCTAAATGTAATGATGCATTATGCACATGATTGAAGTAATAAAGTGTGTGTTTTGTGACTATTATTGGTCCTTTCATCATTCTATCTACTTTGTTGTGCCTTTCTCATGCTTGCAGGTACACTGTGCAAAATTCAAGTTTCAATTGCAGATTCTGGGAGTTCTGTGATTATCTGGTAGTCAATTGTTGTATGTGGTTGGGTTGTGGTGTTCATCCAACCTTATCAATTTCATCCTTTTTCAATGGAATATAGAAAATTTTCTTGTCTAATTAGAGTCAACAAGGGAATGCATGTTTCATAGTATGTGGTATTTTGTTTACCCTCTCTATGTTGCAGTAGGTGAATTTATCCTATGGTGTATCTGTTCACCCTTTTAAAATCAACCCTTCTCGGTTTTGAGTATCAGAAAATTTTCTAGCAACACCCTTTCTTGGTGCATCACCACTTCTAATATAGGTTTTATTTCTTACAAATCTCTCCCCCTTACCTCCATGAAAATGTTAGCATAGATCTAGTTAGTTGTTTTATTGCATTAGAAGTAGTGTCATGTTTAGTTTAGGAAGAGGAATCCAGACTTCTCCGGAGGTTCACCTCAAGCCCAAGTCCCATAGCTTGAGAGGTGATCCCTTGTTACCCAATCACACCAAATTTCATGTTCACATTCTGACCATTCAGGGGTGCAGTGATTTGGTGATAACAATTATTGGCACACGCGATGGGATGATATTTTTTACTTCTCTTCATACTTGCATGAATCAAATTACCTAGCTACTCCATATCTCTAGATTTTGTATCTCAGTGTGTTAACATATGCAAAGAATTCAAACAAGAGCTTCTGTGAGACAAGAAGAAAATTATCAGCATATCGAGTTATCCTTGTCTCCTCCAAGGAGAAGGAGAAGAGACATTTCAACATCACCAGTTACAGCATCACCTTGAAGGGGTCATTCATCTCCTCCTTATGGAAGGTTTCCTTCACCCATGAATAATCAACCTCTCGTTGGTATGGCAGCCCCTGCAAGAGTTTTTCTCTTCAGTTGGCTCAACATGATCTTATACTTGGTGCAGAACTCAATTTTTTTTCCTTTTATATAGGGGAAGCTCATATTACTCCAGTGAAACATATTATTGATGTAGCTAGCATTTGCACATTACATAATATTATAGAAGACAATGTTACAGTCAGACTCCTTGCGACTTCCTTCAAGGGAAAATCACTTCAGTGGTTTCATGGGTTAGAAGTTGGTACTATAACCACTTGGTACATGTTGGGAGAAAATCTATGTAAACAGTTTGAAGACAAGAGTGATCACTTGTCACTCTTGGAACATTTCACTATCATAAAGAGAGCTCCCCAAAAATACATGAGTGATTTCAACTTCTGATTCCAAAGGACTTAGAATAGGATTCCAGCACTCATAAAACCTTCTCCAAATAATGAATTCTTGTACTATTCGCAAGCCTTGAATAGCGATGTAGTAGTTATGATATAGTCCATGGGAGGGACTACACTACCTGATGCCTACAAAGTTTCCATAAGAGCAGAGAATTCCTTGATTCAGGCTAGGAAGATATCTCCATGACTGCCAATGCCATTGTCTCCATATCTTACAAACACTCAACCTATCATTTCTCCTATTCTAGAAGCTTCCAAGCAACTAGTTCAGTCTACCCCCACCCCCTCAAATGATCTATTTGAATTAAATTCACTACTTCAAACTTTTGGGAATAAGCTCGTTGCACTCAAGAGGCAACAATTTCAATATAACCATCCATATGAGCCATAAAATCAGCAATATCAGGCTAACCATCCTCCTTTTCAAGGGAACAATCAGCATCAAAATCAAAGTGCAAGTCAAGCTGCAAATTTCATGCCTTTAAACTTTCAGAACCCTCTTTTTTCTAGCTCATCTAGAGCCATAGTACGTATCAAGAATAATCTAGTTCAAGACTATGAATGGTGTTATCCTTCTGCTCAACCTCACAACTAAAATATTTTCCCTAATAGAGTTCTTAGCCAGGCCCTTATTGTTCAAAGTGTATATACCCCTCCAGAGCCAAAAGAAAATTCATCTACATAGGAAATAGTAGATCAACCGCAGGCACCTGAAGAAGCCACCTTGCTAAATTTACAAGCTGAAGATTTTTTTGGTTTAATTACTAATTCCTCATCAGTGTCAGAGAAAACTCATTCTAAAAAGAGGGCAATATAATCTCAACCTTGCAAATCTAATCAAGCATCCACTTTGCAACCTAGGTCATAAGTGACATTCGACAAAGATGCGAGAAAGAAACTGCTAGAAGTGCAGCCTACTCAAGCTATAATAAAATAAGGTGTTTCGAGCATCATAGTGCCTAACAGACATTTTCCAAAGGAGGATCTCAATGTGCATAAAAACATTCAAAAATTGGGTGTCATTCCCTTTAGCATCATCGAGAAAATGAATAAAACCAATTTGAATTTTACCATGTGGGATACACTCTCAATTCCTTCTAAAAGAAACTTGTTGCGAGAGGCTCTGGAATAGTTTTGGTACAACCAACGGATCATCATGTCATGGAGTAGCAACTACTATGAGTTTTTGTCAATTGGAATGGAAAATTATTCCTAAGGCGAACAAACCACCATCATTCTATATTTCCCTAATCATTGGTGATCATTTGGTACATAATTGCATGATCAATTCTAGTGTGCAGTAGATCAGTTATGTCCAAGAAAATTGTAGGACGTGTTAGGAATACAATATACACCAGTCTCTAGAGGAGTTATTTAATTGGATGGTACAATAGTTCATATGATCGGATTCATCAAATGACTCTAGCTTACTATCCATGCATGTCCCAGTTTGTCGTTCACATAAGACATCTCGGTCATTGATCTTCCTCCTCTCCTTATTATTCTCCTATCACCGAGATTTTACTGCCAAGATGGGTGGGTTATCTATCAGCAGATTGATCACATACGATTCTCAGGACTCGATACGGAACCAAAGTGATGATAAGGGTAGAACCAATCTATCATAATCATGTGGAACCCTACACTGATAGTCCTATAAAAGGGAATTATACCATCATGATCCAGAAGAAGAAGATGTTGATCATGAACCAACCACTCTTGTGGAATAAGTCCCCGATACTGTGCTAGATGAAGTGACTAGAGATCAAGATCATCAATACAATCCTTACGTTGATGAATTAGCAGAGGAAGAATCTAGTTTGCTAATTTTGGAAGAGACGGGATTCGGTACATACTGCATTCACGAAGAAGGTACGATCATACCACAACATGTCAAAGCACAAAGCAATTATGGAGGACTATGGAAATTATTCTTTGATGGCTCGAGGAGTAAGAATGGATCCAGTGCTGGTGTCATGATAATTTCTCTTATAGGAGATAATTACTTCTCATCTTTCCAGTTACAATTCAGTTGCACTAACAATGTTGCTGAATACGAGGCCCTTATGCAAGGAATTCAACTAGCTCAAAAGAAGGGAAACAAAGCCCTGACTATTTTTGGAGACAGTGAGTTAGTTGTTCATCACGTAATGGCACGCAGTGCATCCAAAAATAATCTTCTAAGATCATACGAGAACCGGATTTAGGATTTGATTGAATATTTCAAGGCTTTCAGGATTCATGTTGTTCCTAGAAATCAAATGAATATGCTTATAGCATTTCTACAATTAGTGCACAATATGACATACCTGTTGATATCAATTTTCAGAGACATGTTTGACATGCTTAGTTCCATGATGGCACACTCCTTAATTGGAACTTATCTTTCAACATAACACTTAATTTATGTTATCTGGATTAGGACTAGATAGTGGAGTTATAACCAGCTACAAGTTGTGTTCAAGGCACAAATTCAGATCAACCTGTATGGATAAGTGACATTGTGTCAACTTAGGAAGACTATGGGAGAGTAAGTGTCTCCGTAATGATTTGCATCATTACGAGTATGCTTCCTTTCTCGTATTCATCATAAGATGACATTAGGTACATAACCTTGCAATACAATCTTCATTTGTACTTTTAACTATACTTGAATCTTAAGGTTTTACAAGCATCGAAATTAGTGAAACTTGACGGGATAACTCAGTATAGTAGTTGTACCATAGTAGCCAAATAATGACCTAAGTCATTAAATGGGTACTACAATATAATTTCCATAATGAGTTGGCTCGTCGAGTTCCGCTAATTGAAACATCATGTTTTATTGAGTTAAGGCAATTTAATTAGATTACGACAAGTCATTTCCCAGGTCTCAGCTATAATCTCACTAATATTGTATTTGTACCTAAGGATATAAGCGAGGAATTAACATAAATCAATTACATGTGTTTAGATTCATTCCAACATGTTCATTAAATTTACTAGTTACAAATTTTAAATCAACATTCTGCATTAATTCCACAGTTCGTATTTAGTCCATATACATAAGTAATGTATTAGGTCTAGAATACTGCTTAATAGGATCAATATCAAATGATTAAACAACAATCCATAATACATTTAATCCATTCATATTTAAATGAAAATATGTATATTTCATCCCTTTAATACATTCTATTAAATTACTTAATAATATATAATATGAATCCACATAAGTTCCCAATCATTCATTTATACCACTAAAGAACCCCTTTCATATCAATTCCGCTTTACAATAAGACTTACTTAAATAATTATTACAACTCATTTATTTTCTTTGCAAAATAGTTGTAAACAAAATACGCTAACTTAGCCCTTAATTTAATCAACAGAATAGTGATCTTTCGCTTGTACAATCTCAATATTCAAACATTGCATCATTTAATCAATCAAATTGAACTAATAATTTCTTTCAACGCCACTTCCCCTTGCAGACTTAAATTACGCCATCTACAAAATGTTAGAAAAGTCAATTTGAATGAATTGTCATGATAAGCTCTCTTTCCCTCTTAATAGTATATGATGTTTAGTTTTTGTATAAATGAAATGTTGCAATAATTAGAACCATTTAAAAAACATAGTAACCCACAAGATCATTCAACATCTACATAAGATAACTCAATTTACAATCACTATATCATCTCACATTATTCTATTCAAATGCCTTAATGGCAATTCCAAAATTGACAAAATTAATTATAGAACAAACAATATCGACCTTATTTTTAAACAAGACATCCATCAATAAAACAAATAGACAATAATTTTCACATTTATTAAGCATGATATACTTATGCAACTGGTATACAGTTATTTAGAAAAGAGAATGTTCTTCTAAGTCTAGTTGTTAAGCTTATTAAGGGATTAATTATTTCCCCATAAGCTAAACAGTAAACAATCACCAAGTATATATTTATTTAATTCCTTGGTCATTATAATATTGTGGTCAAGCAGGTAGAAAATTTATTCAAAGCATTCGAGTGCATACAGCCTCGTAATTCTTTATCTACAGTATAGATTATTAGATCACCCCTTGACCCAATAATATAACTATATTTATATAAGTAATGTGTACTTATCTTAAACCTTTACAGTATTAAGGTAATATGTCATTTATCTTAAACCTTTCGAAGACCCCAGATATATTCAACATTATATTATAGATAAACAAACACATGCACCAACACAACCAACAACCCAATGATCACGATAAAAGGTGAGAGTTCGAGTGTTTTAAGGTAAAAGTTAGTTACCTTAATCGTAACAAAAAACAGAGAGTTCCTTATAAATAACTAATCAAAGGAGGAGAACAATAGTCTTACATGAAAGCTTAGGGAGATTTTAAATAATGTTATATAACAGTATACTGCACAATACCCCCTTCAAAATAGTTAAGGATTAGATCATTACCAAGATTGATTCGACCTTCACAACCAACTCATAAAAATTAGAGAGTCCATAACTGGAATCCTTGATATCAATTCGATATCAAAAGGAGATTATCATACTACCCCAACAAACAAGTTCGTAAAATACGAATTGAGTTTCATCATACAACCAAAAAGGTGGAGTAATCAAAAGAACAAACCTAAGTGTAAGTTTTCCCTCCCTTTTTACTATTACAAGTGATCCGTTTATGCTTAACATGAAGGCATGTCCAAGCCTCTAATAACATGGTTGAATCTATACAAAAAAGGAGTAAGTCTTGTACTTAAAAACAAATAGAGTTTCTTCCCTTAATGGCACGAAGGGTTCGAACATAGAGCTAGATTGATAAAATAGAAAACACAATCCTTGGACTTAAACTTAATTTGCTCAACCCTTGAGCTGACTAAAACCCACAATGGGTCTATAAAATGAAAAACCACATCTAAAGCTACGAGTCGAACCCGGGAGGCCTAAGAAAAAACATAGAATAGTTTTTTCATAAACGATAATCCAAAAAGGATACTCGTAAATGAACCTTAGAGAGTCCATTATAATAATAGTAATAGAAACCTAAAATTTACTGGGTATTCGAAATCTAAAACAAGCTACAGAATATATCATAGAAGAATTTAATATAAAAATATATCCACAACTAACATTCACCAATAGTTGTTGAGATAACCGTAACATGCCATAAGCCCATATAAATCATGTAGCCATGTTCCATATTTCAAATAACAACAATACGCTAGATCAAAAAAATACCACATAAAACTCAAAACATCGAGATCAAACACATAACTATTGCTGATAATTTTATCCATGAAAATAATAAACAGAATAAGCTGTTAGGAGAAGAAATAGAAGGAAATCGCTCCTGATAATGGTAGCCACAAACTTCTAGATTCGATTCCCACAGCTTTCCTTCGCAAGCACCGACCTCTAAAATTCAATTCCACAGCAAGCCAAAAACTTCTAATTTATTAAACCTAGATCATTTAAATGTTTATAACAAATATCTCTCACTCCCAATTGTACAAATACGCATGCAAGAATTCATGTAAACAGATCTGAGAGTATGAAAATATGGATGCCATTAATTCATGTAGAGCTCCAACAAAACCCTCGTCTCCAACACAACGAAAACATAACAATAATAAAACAACTCTCCAATTTTTCCCCCAAAACCACCTTCCTGGTTTCTCCCGAGGTCATGGGGAGATATTTCGAGGATAATTAATTTATGAGATAAGAACCAACAGTTCCCTCCAAATTCCTACCACCAAATCCTCCCATTTTCAATTTTAGTAGTGTTACCTAAACAATTTACATGCTAACATATCATCTAATTGAATTTAGTTACCTCGATAACTAAACCTCAAACTATTTGTACTCTCCAAAATGGAATGGTTGGCGGTGCTTCATAAATACACCAAATTTAATAGTTGTAGTTTGTATAGGCCACTTAGGGTAGGGGTATTTCCCAATGCTGCCCAAAATTAGCTTATCAAGTTTACCATAGACATTGTTAGGTTCGATTAACATTAAACTTAGCTTTAGCATTATTTTAGGCTCTTACTGGATATCTAGTGCCCAATAGCATTTATGAAGGTTATGCATTCAAGGGTGATAAGATATTATACCCTTCACATAGTTTAGAACATTTAGGATTTGAATATACATTACCTTAGTTTATGATCATGCATTTTAATAGAAATTATGATCTAACTGTTAGCCAATTAGCACACGAAATCCTGATCATGTTCCTATCAGAACATGAAGACTCATTACATATCCCAAATAATAACAATAGGGTCCATAGGTGAGTAATAGTAATCACGAGTCCACATACCTCAGTCTCATAGCTTAGGCAGAAGGATAAGATAAAACAACATGGTTTTATTTACCTTGGCCCTCATACTCATTCACATACCTTGTTCATAGTTATCCAATAAATCTGGTATAAACAACATTTTGTTACACTTATACAAGTAGGAGTTACAATAAATGAACTTGTTAGGCTTAGTCTAACAATGTAATAGAAAAGTGTAGAAATGGAAACGACATAACAACGATACACAACATATTTGTTGTAAGTGTACTAATCCCATTACTTCAAGCACGTTATAGTCATGTAAATGGATTAAGATCAAGAACAGTAACCAAACAAGAATATAGGCCATCTGTAGAAGTATGCCATAAATCCAACACTCTTATCACAACAAAGTAAAAACAACGGGGTTATTACAACCAGCCTTCTTTGGAAGTTTTTTTCACTTTACAAGTCCCATACTTGGAGAAAAACCCTTTTTCACCAAAATTGTTGATGTTCATCTATGACGATTCAGAGGATCCCACTTTTGTATGTTAATAGTTGTGGCATGCCCAACGGGATGAAATGAGGATTTTATTTTCATTTCACTAAGAGATGGTGTGTATATTGGTGATATCATCTAATGGAGGCTCTATAAAACATATCTAGAAAATCAAATAATCATATTTACCGGTCCAACTAGAAAAGTGTCTCTATCTTATGAGAAGAATTCAAACAAGGTAAAGGATATCAAATGGAGATCCTTTTGATTTTTTTTAGCTATCCCCATCACCCCTAGATCGACTCCTCTCCACCCCTCCTCATGGTAGGCCCCTTCCTGCAATATTTTAGGGTTTTAAGACCCATCACATTTATTTTTCATCCAAGAAATTAGGAATTTATCACATTCAATGGAGGGATTCTTCTAATTTTATCTCAATTTGATGGCATTATAGTTATAGCCATGAAAAGTGTTCCTTTCTTCATTAGATAAAACACTAAAACTCCCATTGAGAACATAAAGGATGTTAAAAATATTTTCTCAGTATACCATGTTACACAAGACAATGTAGTAATAAGATTATTGACATCTTTTTTCAAGGGAAAATCTCTACAATGGTACATGAGCTTTAGAATAAATTATATTACCACTTGAGATGAGTTATGGGAATTTATTTGTAAACATTTTGAGGATAAGTAGGATCATTTATCTTTGGTGGAGTAATCGACAACAATGAAAATGACACCTAATGAGCTATTGTCTAATTTTAATATCATATTTCAAAAGACTTGGGTTCTAGAATCCCACAAGTGGTAGGACCTACACCTAAGTATGCATTACTTTATTATCTAAGATCTTTAAATAGTGAAATTTTGGTCATGATTCAATCTATGGGGGTAGAGCCTTACCAAATGCCCATAAAAGTTTCATTAGAGTTAATAATAGTCTCATTTAGGTTAAGAAACTTACCCCTAGACCTCTAACTCCCATATGGATAGAGGTATGGAAACCCATGCCTTACCAAAATCCTAAATTTTCTCCCATTAAATCCCCCAAGAAGGTAAAGTTTAATTTAATTATCTACCTTTTCAAGTCCTTCAAGTGACTTGTAAGAGGTCATGAGGCAGTTGCAATTTTTTTAAATGAGTTAGTATCCCTAAAAAGGAAACATGCTCAAATTTTTAAACCTTATCAATCCCCATACAAACCCAACAAGCCTCCTTATCCTCCAAAAAAAATGAAACTCCAAGAATATCCTCAAAATCAAGTTACTCCTACAAATCCATTTCAATCTTATAACCCAATCGTGACTAGTTCATATACGACCTGGGTTCTAGTGTAGAATAATCTCGTGAAATTATGAGTTTTTGTTTCCCTTGAAATATTTCCCATAACTAAACAACTTACCCTAATGGTATTCTAAGACAAAAAATAGTAATACATAATTCTTATTTATCATAAGGAAATCCTTATTATGAAATTACTCAAGAAATGCAGCCAAGTGATACTTCATTTGTAAATTGGTAAATGCAAAAGTTATGTGGAATCTATAAATTGTAGGAAAGTAATCAAACACCTTCATCCACTGTGGATGTGAACACCAGGTAAAAAAGAATGCAAGTGGTAGTAAATACTCCACCATTAATTTAAATAAATCCACATCCCCAACTTATATAACCCGTGGACTTGGGTAGGGTTCAAGATTCAACTAATAGTGCATGGAATGAAGTAAACCTGTGGAGAAAAGGAAATCCATAGAATAAATAATTTTCACTATCCAAATCAAATACATGGATTGAAAAAACAAGAAAGGACTGTATCATTCCTTTATTGAAAAATCCGATCCCTAATATTTTCAATATTATGGAGTAAATGAACAGAACTAATGTGATCATATCAATGTGGGAATCTCTAGCCATTCCTAGATAGAGACATCTTATACAAGCTACCATGCTTGATCTTCCTACACCACACGAAGCACCTAAAGAGAAGGAAAATGTTTTGCTAACCAATTTACTTCAGTAAAAATATGACCAATCAGGTAAAATCATGAAGCCACTACTTTTTATGTATCTTTCATCATAGGTAATCAGGTGGTACACAATTGTATGATTGATTCAGGAAAAATCATTTCAGTGATGCCCAAATAAATCACATATCAACTCAAGCTCAAATATGAGTCATTCTCTAAAGGAGTGGTGCAATTAGATAGAATTACAGATGGGAACCATTGGATTTATCATAGGTATAAGTCTCACATTAGATGCATGTCCCAAGTCCTCAAATCCACTAGATGTGTTCATCATTAATCTTCCCCCATTCTTTGCTTTGTGCCTCTTACAGTATTTCACCGCTAAGATCGATAGATAATATCCACAGATTGGTCTCACATGCTCTTCAGGACAAAGGTATGGTACCAAGGTTATTCTAAAGTTAGATCTTATTGCCACATATCACATATAACCTTATACACCCAACCCCCTCAATGTAAATTGCACCATTTTTTTATCAAAAATACCACCCACATGTCTAGCTTTCCTCGATTGGCTACAATTCACATTTACGGTTAGGGGTCAGCCCCTTATTTATATATCAAAGTGAGTGATCAAAGTGGGAATTGAACACCCCCAATATAATAGAATCTATAGGCCCCTAGGGTAGGCATAGGTGGTTGGTCTCAGTCTCGGTCTCAGACTTTATCTGAGGGCCCAGGCATTTCTATATAGATGGGCTGTAATGGGAGAAAATATTGACCATTTGGGCCATACATAATTCACTGGAGTAGAAGGATTCAAACCTTTAGTGACTAGGCTCGGGAGTCTATTTACCAAAAACATAGGTCTCCATACATTTGTAAGACCATGTATGGGGGTTGACGCATGCCCAGTGCTAGAAGGTTAAGGAAGTTGGTGACCTTATGACAATTCAAGACGAGGAGGGGTTGTCACTTCCTGAGATATATAGATATAGGGCCTCCCTAGAACTATAGAGAGGGTCGGTGAGGAGGGGGGAATACAAACACACCTTAACCCCCCCGAAACGGATACTTAGATTGAAGGCATCCCATATTTACTACTTAATGAATGGGGAACTGAGTGTCAAGGTTTTGATCCATATAAAAAAATTGAATAAGCTAGCCTTGGCATATATTATTCTGCATAAAGAAAGTTTCACATATGATTGATATTGTAAAATCAAAAGATAAACATGATGATGGCATTTGGAAAATATTATTTGATGGTTCAAGAAGTAGACAAGGAGTAGGTATGGGGGTGTAATGATTATATCTCCTATTGGTGTGAAATATATCTTTTCTTTTAGATTTCTAGTTTAGTTTTTCTAACAAATCAGTAGAGTATGAATTTTTCATACATATCTTGCAATGGGAAAGAAAGAATAAAATTAAACAATTGTAGACCTTGGAAGGATAGTGAGTTAATTGTGAACCAAGTCAGAGGGCTGATTGTGGATAAGAATGATCTAATCTCAGAGCTTACAAGCATATAGTATGGGAATTTCTAGAGGATTTTGAAGCTTTCACTATCTGTGCCATAACAAAGGGGAGAAAAATTAGCTTACATAGATAGGTTAGCTAGGGATGGGATAAATATTTGATGTTGTTGAAGATGTCAAAATAAGTAAAATGCAGTCTGTATATCAAATTAGTGTTTGAGGTCCAAAATACTAGACGAAATGACACAAATTGGAAAGTGTTTGAGAATGATCAACATATCATCAACTTCATCTAAGAAGAGGCTAAGTTATCTTTAAAAAATGAGGACAAGTTGGAACAACATTATGGATATCAGATAGTCCAACTAAGGTTAAACAGGACTGCCCAAGGGATTAGTTACT
This sequence comes from Taxus chinensis, assembly GCA_019776745.2. NCBI lineage: Eukaryota > Viridiplantae > Streptophyta > Pinopsida > Cupressales > Taxaceae > Taxus > Taxus chinensis. The sequence goes on along the minus strand of CM034151.1, from coordinate 544,298,110 downwards.
TTGGAGTCCATTTTTAATCCAAATGATCAACTTAGAAGGGAGAAAATCAAACATGGGTAGTTAAAGGTGAATACTATGAACCCATATAACTTGATAAGGAAAAATTCCTCAAGATTGGAAAAGTGTGTACTGCTACAAGAAAAACAAGTTCTTTTATAGAGTTTTTTCAAGAATTTGCTGATGTATTTTCTTGGAAATATGAATACCTTTGGGATTTTGATCCTGAATTTGAACATAACATACCATTGAGATAGATCTGACATTCAAACCCATTAGATAGAAATAGAGGTATGTCAATCCTCAATATGTGGATTGATCCTCTCATGAAGAAGGAATTGAACAAGCTGATTGGGGAAAAATATCATTTTCCCCATCAAGCATTTTAAATGGGTTGTAAATCTAATCCCAGTATAGAAAATAAATGGAGAAATTAGACTATGTGTTGATTCCAGAGATATGAATAAGGCATCCTTGAAATACCACTATCCAATGTCCTTCTTTGGAGCATATTTTACAAAAATGTATTAGGGTCATAAATGTTTTCCCTATTGGATGGCTACTTAGGATATAATCAGATTATGGTGAAGGAAGATGATCAGTTCAAAACAACCTTTACCACTAATTCAAGAACTTACATCTACAAGAAAATTCCTTTTGTTTTGTCCTATGTAGGGGAAACATTTCAAATATCCATATATATGACATTCAAGTGGATGATTAATAGCATATTGTTCTTGTCTATATTAATGACATCAAAATATTATCCATGGTATGTAAGTGACCACACTTTTTCATCTTAAACAGGGATTTAAAAGGTGTAAACATTTCAGGGTTTCTATCAATCCCAAGAAATTTATCTTCCTAGCACATGAAGGTAATATCATAGTCAAAATTATCTCCAATAAAGGGCTTGCAATAGATCCAAAGAGCATAATTTCCATTTTGGAACTGGTCATTGCCTAGTCATATGAAGGCATGTTGCAAAGTTTCATGGGAAGGTTAAAATTTGTCAAGAATTTCATTCTAGGTATTTTTCTGACCATGTAAAACCATTGACAGTCTATGTCTAAATAAAAACACGCATTTCAAATAGACCATGCAAAAGATAAGGGCAATTTTGAGGCCATCAAACAAGCAATAGCACAAGCCCCTACCCTCATTAATCTGAATTTCTCCAAGGACGTCACCTTGTATGCTTTTGGAGGCACATGGATACAATATCTGCCATGCTTAGTACAACTAAATGGAGAAGGTTTGGAATAGATCCTATTGCATTTATTTAGCCAAGGTTCTGGAATATTATGAGATGAGATACTTCATTTCATTGAGAAGGCATGCCTTGAGTTGTCATAAGGAGTTTGAAGAATTTTAGACATTTGGTATCTAACAACAAGATCCACCTAATGGTATCACATTCTAGTGTGAAGGACTATTTCCTTTTAAACAAGGATCTAAATGAGAAAAGTTAGTTGGTTGGATCACCAAGGTGATGGAGTATGATGTGGATGTCAAGATAACCAAGACTGGTAAGGGGGAAAAGGTTTGTGTGAGAAACTAGTTTCAAATCTGCAAAATAAAAAGGATGTTGTCCTAATGCTTCAACATGATCAATAATCAACTGATACATCCAATATGTCACTCATACCTTTTTGGAACCCATGATATAACACACTTCTCCAAACAAGCCAATGTCCTCAAAGCTTGAGCAAATCCAAAAAGAAGGTATTTTAGGCTTCAATCCATTATTATGTGCTTATTGATGGGATATTGTTTAGAAAATATGTGAATGGTGTTCTCTTGAGGTGCATTAAGGAACACATTAGGATTGAGAGAGTTTTGCATGAGTTTGATGATGGAGAGGCTGGGAGGGAATTTTGTATCCAAGGAAAACAGCACTTAAGATCATGAAGGGTGGTTATTATTGGCCCAATCTCTTCAAATACTCGTCATGCATGGGTTAGGAAATGTAAAAAGTGTGCCTTCTTCACAAGAAAGGAGAAATTAATAGCTCTTCCACTTCATCCCATTTCATGTAGATCAACCATTCATGCGATGGGGGTTGGATTTTATTAGAGTATCAATCCATGCATTCTATTTTGGGACACAAGTGGATTTTTACAGCCACAAATTACTTCACCAAATGGACAGAGGCAAGTTGTGTTGAAGGAATCAAAATGAAACTAACATCCTAGACTTATATGAAGGTACATTGTAACCAGGTTTGGTGTTCCTTCCACAATCATATCTGATAACACTTTGACATTTCTTGGCACCAAAGATCTTTTACTGGGCTTGTCAAGAATGGAATCTACTTAAGCACTTCTTCAAACTACTATCCCTCCAAGGCAATGGGCAGGCTGAGTCGACCAACAAGAACCTGTTAAGGATCATAACAAGGAAACTTGGAGGAAAACCAAAGGACATGGCACACCAGAATGAAATCAGCCTTATGGGATGATAGGATCACCCCCAAAAAAGGTCAACTGGAATCTCACCCTACAAGCTAGTTTATGGTAAGGAAACAAGGCTGCCAGTATCTCTTGAGTTACTAGCATTGGATAGCTCATCAAATAGCTGGAAAATGTTTGATTTTGGAGTAATGGAAATTAGATATGCAGAGCTCATGGAGCTTGAAGAATTGAGAGATCCATGATCCATGCAAGTAATGGAGTTGAATCAGACTCAGGTGAAACAATGTTTTGATAGGAAAGTAGTGGCTAGGAATTTTCAAGGAAGGAGACCTTGTGCTTAAATGGGATCAAGATAGAGCTAAGCTCCAGGTAAGCATTCAAAATTTGACACAATTTGGAGTGGTCCTTATGTTATCTCCAGCTGTAAATCAAACAATGCTTTCCAATTGTCAAAATTAGATGGAGAAGAGCTTATGATCCCGGTCAATGGGATCTATCTAAAACATTGCTTTTGAAATAGAGGTTCTACCTTATACATATTAGTTTAGTATCAGTTCCTCCAAGTGTTGTTGAACACAAGTTTTGTTGGTAGTGTTGGTAGTTGTAGTATTGCTTTGCAATAAGTGCCTTGTGCACACTCTGCATGTTCCATTTGGACATGTATGATCTTCTCCTTTGTACATAGTTTTTGTGCCCCTTGGTTGTTGTTGCATTTTTAGTTTAGAGTAGGTTTCATGGTTGAAATGAGGTATTTTGGGAAGCATCTTCAATGATTATTCACTTAACTCCAAAATCAGTTGCATTCAAAAGTTCTCCATGACCCCCACTTCCTTGGCCACAAAATTGAATCTTGAGATAGGTTGCAAGTTTCATCCATAAATCCCAAAAAAAATCAGTCTTCAGGAACACCTACAGGTACAATTTTAAATTCATGTAAGTTCAAGGGTGAAAATTATAAGTTCTTTGATCATATTTTCAAGTTTTAAGAGTTGACTCCATGCCCAATGGATTGCAAAAAAGGAAACTAATCATCTCTCTAAGTAGGAAGATAGCCCCATTTAAGTCACCAAATTGTTGTCCAAAATAACCCCTTAAGCTATTTTGGTAACCTATGAACTCAATTTTGGAATTAGGAAGTGTTTTTGCGTTACAAAAGTTGTGGGACCTTAGTTTCCCAGTGTTTCTGCAACTTCTAGAGAATGTAGTGACCGTGGGTTCTCAAAAAACTGTGGAAAAAGAGGAATTTGAACTTTAAGGATACTTAGGTGAAATCTTGCAGAAAAGGTTGGCCTAAATAACAAAAATAATTCCTTGGAAAAACATGGGTTTTGGTAAACTCAGAATGTGTGATGCAAGGTTGGTAAAGGTGGATAAATCACGCAGAAGTCAACGGAAACATACTGTTTTGCCAGACAAAATGTGTGAACAACAAAGTGTTCCACGGGTTTTCTAAAACCCATAGAACGGTGCGAAAGGATTTGCACTAGATTTTGGATGCCAAACAACAAGGTTGTGACATACCTATAAAAATGCCATGAACAAAAGACTTAGACCTTCCGCGGACTTGCAAGGAGGAATATATGAGTTTCGCTGCATGTGCCTGGGAGTTAGCACATGCCTCTCATGTTTCTCAATACTCAAGTAACATTCAAATTAAAAAGTTTGTGGATTTCAAATTCAAATTCCCAATAATCTTAAAATTCCACCTAAAGTCTTTCAGGAATTGTTTGCCAATCAAAAAATGCTCCAAAGTCCTGTATGCGGGTTTCAAGAGAAAATGGTAAAGCCGCGTGAGTCTTTCAAAGTCACATAACAAAATAAAAACTGTCAAGCAAATGGGATCCTTTCGTGTATGATAAAGGAGTAAATGAGTTATCGAAGTCCTGAAACAAAGCAATAAATGGTTTTTTGGCCATATCTTGCATGGCAGAGGTCCAAATTGCACATGAAACTAGTGGCATTCGAAACTGTCTCTTCTAGGGAAACATTTTGGCATAAGAAAACACAAGGTATTTGATGTTGTTTGGAGGGAGAAAAATGAAAACACGATGAATGGAAGGAGAAAATTGTAGTTCCAATCGAAGCCAAGCATCCAACCACCCCACCAACCAAGATTTAATGTTTAATGGTTCCCAGTCATCCTTCCATATCTCTGAAGTCTGATGGCATGTAAGTAAGAGTAAAAGGATGCCCATGCTTAAAACTACAAGAAATGATGGCACGGGGTCCTTGGTGGGTGAATTCCATTCATTGTCTCAGTTGACTTCACATTTTCCCACTCTTTCTCTCTTCCTTTCACATTATTCTATAAATGTAAGTGCTTTTGAACAAAAAAAAGGGATTCTCTTTTGTGGGATTGGGAGCTTTTCCTTAGAGTTTCACATTTTCCATGCCTTCAAACCTCTGTAACTACATTTTGCAATTTATTCTCAAACCTATGTTTTGTAAATGCAAGTGAAAACGTTTTAATGATATGAAACTGTGGTATTATTCCTTAAATACTTTGTATTTGATGTGAATCTTTTTACCCTCTTGTCTTCTTTAGAATTTGTTCACTTGTCCTTGTCAAAACTATTGTGTTTCTATTGGATTCTTGCATGGTGGTTTTATTTGTGTCTCTACAAGTCAGATTTGAACCCTGTTTTAGTTTTGGTGCATCACCTTCTTTCATTTTGCATCTTTTTCCACTTTCTCTCAACCCTGAACCCTGTGAAATTATAGTTAGTTTTTTAGTTTTAGTTGTATTTTGAAGTTGTAGGTTAGTTTGTAGCATAGCTAGGATAAAAAGAACCAACCTTCTCTTGAGTTTTATATCACGTTAAAATTCCCACACATAAAGACAAACTGATGTTCACCAAAGTTGTTGATGTTCATCCATGCATCAATTGCTAAGTTTTCAAGAAAACCCACATTCAAAGCCAAGCCTGATGATGTCAAAGTTACTTCTAAAGACATTTTTAATGTCATCTTACAACCTATTAAGCTACAATTTCATCTTGTTCTTCGCCAATTTACTCACTTGTCAAATTATCATCACATTATCTTGAAACAATTGTGTGAGTGCAATCTCATTTTTCTTCCTCCACCATTTGAGGTTGATATGGGTAGACCTCAAAGCAAGTGGTTCAAAATCAATGCCCATTGTAATTATCATCGGTGTTTCATGTACTCTACGGAAAATTTCTTAAAGCTTCTAATGTTATTGAATGGGGTGAGCCTAGTCAATATTTAGAGCTAATTAATGTTGATGCTAAGCTGAAAACAATCCATGATCCTAATCCATCTCAAGTTAAACATGTGGATACATCTTACAATAGTATGCCTCACACTTCAATTGATATTACACCTTTGTACACCCATGACGTAGATCATAGTCCTCACTTTGATCTATATACTAGAGAAAAATGCTCAACTCCTAAGCAATCCACTTATTCTTGGTCCCATGTTCTCCCTCTGACATTATTTTTGTAATATGATACTACACCATAGCCCTCCAGGCCTTGCATGACAACACCTTGGATGAAACTTGGTAGCCTTTGTACTAACCATTTTTTGTACATAACTATGCTTTGAAATTATACAAAAACATTCAAATATTTGTAAAAATACAAAATCATGACATGTGCACTTTACTTGAGTTGTTAGACATTACACATGTTATTTGTCACTTTGGTTTGATAGATAGCATGCTTTGTTTTTTTACCAAAATGTGGTCATTAAGTATATTGAGTTGGATGTAGGACACAAAGATTGATACACACTTATAGGAGCACTCTTGTTTCTTTACATTCTCATATTAGGGTAAAAACCTCCATCTCCTATAGGTGTTTTGTTTATTATAGTACATTTTTCGCTTCCTCATTTATGTTCAATTACATATATTGCATACTTGTTTTTTTTCATAATAACATAACTAACACATGTGTCTTGTGTAGTGTTGACATATCTTGTTTCACATATTTCATCCATGTTGGCTACTACATCATTTTATCATGTTTTGACACTCTTATTTCATGCATAATTACTTGTGTATGTATGTTAATACTTTCTTGTTTTCCTTGCTTGTGTCATATGTGCCTTGATTGTCTTGTGACATTATGGGTGTCCCATGTTTGTGGCATCATGCCTATCATGCTTGTAATTGTTTTCTCTTGTTTGCATTCCTACGATCCTTTATTGTCTTGCAACATTGTGGGTGTCCCATGTTTTCAATCTTTACGCCTTTTATGTGATATTTTTTTAATACTTCTTACATCTGACTACATTATTGTTGTATTTACATGTATTTAGACTACTATTTTTATTGGCTATGTGGTTTTAATCTATTATTATCATTACTTTTGTTATGCACCATGGTTGACACCATGCCTAAACACCTTTCCTTTTGCAAGTATGGGTTCTCCAAGGTGGCCACTTCTTCATGACTCTACACAACTTTCAGACATCTCCTTCAATAGTACACAACTATATATTTTAAGCCACATGCTCAAAATGGGTTTTGTGCATGCCTCAAAAGAGGCAGCATCTATCTAGGTTTATTCTACATTTTTAGTAGATACAAACAAAATTATGGGGGAATATGCAGGTAAAATAAGGTATAAGAATCCAAAAATGCAATCATGCATAGAAATTTGGCAAACTCGGTATAGGTTCAAAACTATAAGGTATGTTCATGACCCCCCCATGTTTTTTATTAGGGGCAATTTCAACAAGTTTTTCAGTATTTTCATATTTCCACCTATGTATACAGGTTTTCTACAAATTTTCACATCCAGAATACTCAGTTAAAATTAGTACATGGGGGCAAGAAAGTGTCAATTCCTTCTTTGCATCAGCACTTAGCTTCCTGGGCTTAGTTTCCAAAATCTTAGAGGCATGAGTCTCCTCACACCATCAACTTTTTGAACATTTTTAGTTGTTACTTAAATTTTATTTAGTTCTTATCAATTGTGTAGAATATGTAGAGAGTTTGGGGGAACCTATCCTCTTTTGTAATTGTATGTTCTTATTTACAAAATCAGGTATAGATACATCTGCAACAATTGTGATACATGAAATTATGGAGGGTGATCGACGTAAATAAGGTCTTCATAGGGAAGAACTTTCCTCTCTTCTCACATTTCAAAGGTGGAATATATTGGAGTTGTTTGAATAAAATTGATACACAGTCTTCTTCCTTCATAGGGGTGAACTTTTACCTCATTCTTCTTCTCTCTCTTCCTCACATCTATCCATGTTTAGTTTCACTTGCACCTAAAACTCTAGTTTTTCCATGAACACAAATTGAGGAATGATCACCGCTCAATCTCTTAAACAAATTTCAGAAAATATAAATCTCAAAGCACAAGTAAAGAAGTATGTTTTATTCTTTTGAAAAAGAAAATGTACAGTATATTATTTCATCTTGTTGTACATGTTTTCACTTCACATATATGAAAATGCAAACTCTTTCACATTACATGTTTATATTTGAATTATGATTTCAAACATTTATCATGGAAATTGAATACTCTCGATGTTACAGGTTTTCATCATGGATCATGTCAACACTAAGCACAACAATGGACAACTGGGAAAACAACCATTTAAACAAAGATCAAAGTATGTTTTAAACACTTAGGTACAATTTTTATTTAAACATGAAATTTTCATTTCATACTTAAAGGGAAGACAGATTGTAAACACTCAAAATTTGGAAATTTACACCTAGGTGATAATTAATTTGACTATGCACTCTTTCTATGATAAATAAAACTTCTCTATTCCCACTTAGCACTTTTTAAGGTCCATTGTTTAGCTTGTTTATCCTTACACACTTAACATGTTGACACATTCTGAGAATACAATGGACAAAATCAATAGAAAAAACATTAGTTTATCAGCTCCAAACTTCATAATTAACATAGTTTCTTGCTCCCTAGTCGGGACAATATAATTTAGTCATGAATTTTTATCCAGCCTATGAACGACCTATATACGGTCTTAGAATGAAATTTCTTCAAAATATAATTTCAAATTGACATATATTTTGTTGGGTATTATACTTCATCTAGCTTGGTCTTTCTTAGATAAGATCACCTACATGAAACCTTATATAAGTAAGCAAACATTACCTCATTTACTAACCTATAACTCCTAAGTAAATGCACTAGAGAAGTCACCTCACATACTTGCAAAAGGCAATTCAAAGCTTCATAAATATCATCAATAACACATATGATAGTAATTATGGAAACATCCCACATAAGGTCCAAAGTCTCCAAAATAGATTAAGAAAACCATCTCTCTCTTTCACAAGCACTCAGACATTCTCTCTCTAAGTATTTTCGAAAGATTCAAAGCCAAAGAAAGCAATTATCAAAACAAGTTTCCAAATATTATTGATATATATAGATATCGTAAGCTAGGTAGAGAACAAAATGTTTGATTTGATGTCTCTTTGTAAGTATTGCTAATGTTAGAGGTGCACATGGGTACCCACAATCCTTATAATATTTGTTTTATAAGACTTTTCATTTTTTGCTAGGGTTTGAGATGATGATCTAATCCATGTTCAGAGAGTTTTGTTGCATGATAAAACAACTATGCCTAGTTTAATAGTGATATAGAATAAATCTAAGAAGTTGAGCATGCTACATAGAAAGTTATAGAAGCAAAATTAGAGTATGGCCAAGACTGTACAATAGGATCATAACCATAAGGTATGATCCTGACATTGTGGTATGACCCTGACCTAGAGTTGATTTATAGTCATAGTTATAGCCTCTGCTGCAGGAGTTACTAAGGTTTCAGATCTCCTAGTTTCACCAATAGTGCATAGTACCAAAAATTCTCCAAAAGTTATCCAAAATCAAGCTAAGTGCCTTTACTACATCCCTTTCATATTTTCAAATTCATATCTTAGGTTGATTGGTGTATGTTATATAGAATTGTTATTTTGATACTGCATGATGTAATGTTCGGAATTTAGTATTTCATCAAAATGACCATCTTTGTAAGATCTATAATCATACATCTATTCTCATTTAAAACCTAATTAACTTGACCTAAAATAAAATTTAGATTAAACAACATATTATGTTCTTAAGCTAACATGGGTGTAGAATTTTTTGTGAAACCACTTTTGATCAAACCCTTCACCCAATCTAGGATCTTCTTAGTTCCTTATATATTAGGCCTACTACTCTAATCTTCTCATACTATTTTTTATAATGGATTATCCTCATGTTGAATCCATATCTTTCCTTGAATATCTTAAGCATCACCCTAAGTGTGAATCTATTATCATTTAATTGCTTCAAGTTAATCCTAACTCATCCATTTCTTATCTTCAATCAGTCTTCCCCACAACTAATCCTAATCCCATTGACACTCCTATTTCCCCCTCTTCCCAACCTATCATCAATGTGGATCCCAATCCTCCATTTATTACTGTTATTTATGTCATCTCCAACGTTGTTTGCACTCTTCACAACAACTAGGCCCATGTGAAGTTTCTAATTCTCAACATGACCATCATGATCAATCTCTTCTAGATGATGATTCCCAAAAATTTGGATTGTACTTGTAAAATAACCATTATCACTATTACAAATTCATAAAACCATATCAATAACGGTGCAAGTGCTTTGTATTTACCACTGATGTTTATTGCTGAGGCAAACATAAAATTGAATATTTTCCATACTTGTTTGCAAAAATGACCGAGGAAAAAAGTGAGAAAGGTGTGGGCATGATTAGGATTGTGCACTCTACAACAACCAAATGATAGCCAAATCCTATGGAAACGACATCTACTCTAAGCCCTAAGGTGAACATAACTACAGTATGAGTTATTACACATGTTGATGCCCACAAGACTTCTCTAGAAGCAACCAAGCACATGGATCCTCCTCCTATAAAAGGATGCCCTAATGGGGGAGAGAAAAAGGATATCTTGCATGAGACCGTGGGGTTAGTTATAGAACTCTAGGGAAAAATCAAATTCTTAAACTTGAAGAAATGTGTGTGCATAACCACTTGCAGATAACTCCAAAGATTAAAGAGGCTGACAAAGATGAGTTCTATGAAGTGTGTAGACTCTTGTGCACTGAACAATTCATTCCTTTAATTAGGAAGAGGTTTTCGCATTAATTCAAGAAACTTATAGTTGGAAAACATCTTGTCACACGTGTAGCAAAGAAGTGAGGACTGTGCAAAGTGTGGAATATGATTGAGAGATTTTAGTACATGTTATAAATGGGTGGTTGGTCAATGACCCTACTTGATATGGGTGCAGAAGTCAACATCCTTATTCTCAATGCATGGAATATGATGGGTCATCCCACACATTATACATATCCCCACATCTAGTTCATGGAAAACAAGACACATGCATTATCGATTGGGGTCCTGAAAAACGACATTATCAACATCATGGCAATGAAGTTCTAATGGGACAATGAGTTGATATAGCCGATTGAAGTTGAAAATTTCCCAAATCTCCTGGGTAGACCTCAGTGTTATGTAAATAACATCAAATTGCACTTTAAGAGGTGTTACATTAGTGTTAAGAATGACTCTCAGCATGTGTTCATTCTAATGGATAACAACCAATGGCAACCCTATGTTGAAGATCTAAATGATGGGGAGAATATAAACCACATATACAACATCATAGCAGAGAGCATGGGGCATTTTCATTATACTCCTCATAAAATCCTTCAATGGGATTATGCTCACTCACTATCTAACACAGTGAGCATTTATTTTGGTAATTAGGTGCAAGGATCTTAAGATCTTGTAAGATGAGATTGTGGATCCGTCAAGTCAAACAAGTGCCCCCACCCAATGTTCAACAATCCTTAAGGATGAGGTATGTATTGTCCTTGGGAAAGGATAATCTCTCCTATATTCCAAGGCACCAAGGAAGAAGTAACATCCAGTGGTTCCTTACTAAAATGACAAAATGCATGCCTTTAGAGAAGGTATGAATCAACACTTCAGTTTACTCCTTGAGAGCTATTAATGTGTGTTGTTGGGCTACTCATCACTCCTCACTTTGTACATGGAGTCAAGTGCAAGATGTTATGCATGCTAGATTTGAGTACAACCATGTGCATGTTTTGTCGAGATACCATACCGAAGGACCACTTGGCTAAGTGTGAAGCAACTTGGGAAGATGGTCCCTTGGCATCCTTGGCATTATCACCTTCCTTTTAGACATGTGTTTTTATTGCACTCTATATGCTTACGTGCACACTTGAAACATCAATTTCAAAGTATGTCATGGGACAACTAATTAGGAGGATATGAAGTCTACTTTTGTGCATATTTTTATTTTTTCCTCTCACACGCCAAACTCTTGGAGTGTGTGTTCACCTGGGCTGGTTGGTTTGTTATTTTTGAACTAGCTTGGGGTGGAGATGTGTTCACACCTACAAAGGGGTTAAAATTGATTTGGGAGTGGTTAGAGTAAAAACTTGGTATGTGCACGTACAATTTGGAATGGTGCACTAATTTAGGTTGTTCCCTATTTTGTTGTTTGTTCATGGAACAAAATCCTATTGCATGAAACAATCTCTCCCACTTATATATTTGGGACACTCCCTTATGTAAAATAACACAATATACACATCAATACAGAGACTTATTGTGCATAATTATTTAAGTGTGGACAGTTTGATGGTTTTGGCAACAATACTCTTATGGAACTAATTCTTGGTTCAAAAGCCTTCACTTTTATGATATAAACTACACTAATCTCGACAACGGATTCGGTGTGAGATACTTGGTGATGATGTTGTCTGAGAGGAGCACGTGTTTACCTTGAGAAAAGAGAATGGGATTGTTTTACCCAAGACATTCCAAGAGTGCAACATTAGCATTGATTCCAATGAAGGGGATGAGCAGGTGTGGATGGACATGAATTGGTTGCACAAGGGAAAAGCTAAGATGGTTTTTCAGATTGATGAAGATCCCGTAAATAACCATATCAATGTCAAAACCTTGTTTTACTCGTGCAAATTCATTGATACCAAAAACCCATAAAAGAGTCGTATCACGATCTACTCAAGTCCTTGAAAGTTAACATTGACTCTGAGTTTAAGCCTAAGGTCACTACTATTGGTGACTATTAGGCTGAGGAAGAGATGTCAATGATTGTTGAATTACCACAGGACTATTACGATATATTAACACATGGTTACAAGAAAATGAAGGGAGAGCATCCGTCTTTGGGAAATATGCACATAAAATTAATTGATGGAGTTAATTAATTGTAATGAAATAAAGTGTATGTCCTAGAATAGGAGGTTATAAAAAAACATCTAAAAGTCACGTAAAATAATAGGTATAGTGTTGAGTAAATAATGGTTTTCAATAAGTGCACATTCACGTGCCATTGTACTCACAATATGATCATAGCAATATTCAAGTAGCCATGAAGTTCAACATAAGTGATTCATTGTTGAGGCGAGACAATGTAACTTGTACTACAACTTTGTATTCTCTCTAAAAAAAATTCAAGTCTGAGTAGAATTCTAGCATGCGCAGAGCACCGCGTGTGGTATTTAGTGTGGGGTGGAAAACACCAAGTTTTCTAGACACGACAAGTTTTAGCAATGAGAAGAGTTCGAGTGATTTGTGAGGAAGAAAAATGAAATGTTGTAACAAGCGAAAGCATTGCATGATTGGCTTAAAATTTTGAGTAAAGAAATAGGGTGAAAGACACTAAGTAAAAAGACATAAAAAAAAGATTAGATGGGATGCGTGAGACAAATGGTGGAGAAGAAGGTCTGTGTGTGAGTGAACTTTGGGGTAAGGAGGCATGTAAGGGAACTGGATGCGATGCTAGGGGCAATGTATGGTGCAAGAACGTAGAGGATAAGCATTGCGAGACACACGGCGAGAAGAAACACTTAAAGATCTTATATGAAACACAACACGAAAATCCATGTTGGTGACATCATCACCCACTTGTGTTTAAATTTCATAAATCCCGTAAAATCATTAAGTAATAAATGCATAAATGTTGTGAGGTGAAATCTCGAGCATGTGAAGGCATTAATGATGAGAAACGTGCCAAGTTTTGGAGAAATAAGAGTACTCAAGAGTTAGGATAGTTCATTTTTCGATGAACCAGATAGCCAATGTTGTGAAGGTTAAAACTGATGTGGAGTTACCCGAGGGCGGTCAACCTAACTAGTATGGGCAATGTTGAGCCCACATTTTGACTAAGTCTACATTTTAAGGGAGCATAAGGCAATTTTATGTGTACCTTTAGGAGACAGAAGCTTTGGGGTTCGCACGCAAAACCCAAATTTATAGGATGTTTCATGTAAACCGTGGAAGGTGTCCAATGTAATTAGTGATTGAGTTAGTGAAGGGTAATGCCCCACTAATATAAATACCCTTACGGTAACTCACATTTAGGGAGAGTGGAAGATTGATGAATGCATATTGATTGATCATTGTTGAGTAGGTGTGTACTGAATGATTGTTGACTGTAAGAGGTTATTGAACATATACATGTTGAAGTACTGAACATTATGAATGTAATCTAACAGTTTTCTAAATGATTCATTTGTTATTATTCATATGCTTATGTGAGAATGTTATATATTCTCAATTGTTAATATATTCTGGTGAATTCAAAGTTATCATGATGCAGTCAAACGAGAACCTGTCTTCTCTTGTGCCTCGAGTGAGAGCACAAGGTGACCTTGTGTGATATGTCATCACGAGAGTGTTGCTTATATATAATGTGTTGCTAGGAAATTAGTGTTCACATGGATATTTACCATAGAGTAAATATTACTTACCGTATGGTTAAATAGTTTGTAAGTTAGTAATATATTATTGTTATGTAACAATAATATGTAGTTTGTTGTTATATATGTTATTTGTTCAACCAATGCACGTATTTAAAGCAAGTAGTTATAGGATTAAAAAAATAGCTCTCTTACTTTATAGGAATCTATTTCCTATATAATTATATCTTGTCTATTGAAGAATAACAAAGTTTTATTGTGCAAACTCTGATCAAACTAATAATTTTGTATCATAGCAATTTTAATTTTTGCGAGCAATGATTTTCTGAAAAGGATACTCGTGGGAAAACACTACTTAGTGCCCCAAGTGATGGACATGGTATTTGTTGATTCTTTATGTATGTGACATCTAAAGATTTGTTGCTAGTGTTGTTATACTTTATACATTGGTAAATATCTGTGAGTATCAATATCAGTAAGGAACATATGAGTAATATGTGTTCCATAATTGTACATTAAATACTTCCAAGAATTTTATCATTTTGCTTCTATCACGGATCAATTCATCTCCATTCACATATGTGAATATATTCACATATTTACTTGTTTATGTCCTTTCTTGGCACTTGAAGCTCAAATGTCACTTAGAGTGAAGATTACATTGGTGTTTGGATCCATACAAGCTATAGATATCTCAAAGAATACATGTCCCGTTCTTAATGCCCATGGACTGATCTGGGCTCCATATATTTCCCTCAACAAATGATATTGTCATCACCATTGTCGTTCTTGATCTGTTAGAAACGACACCACCAAACCCAAGCTCATGGCGGCTGAAGGAAATCTGGCAATTGAGGAGCCTTCTCTTCTAGCCCATCTACATTCAACCAAGTCTCCAATGGTATTCTTGTGATGTTTCAATCTTTGTGCAATCATATCTTATATTCCAACAACCATTTGATGATTCATATTAGATTTTGAAAGTTTTAAAATCCTGTCATAGACAACCAAATTTGATTTGTCCTCCATATGCATCTTATCACATATGATTGGTTATTTCATGTATCTTCCATCTACAAGACATTTGCATTATGATATGTCATTTCATGTATTTATCCATGTCATTGAAGTTTCGTACATAGTCTTTATCCATCAAATATGACTTCCTAATTGACACCTTTAGTCTAGAGGTGGATTTAATCTATTTGGATACGATTCCGTTTTTTTGGCTTCTTGCCCCATGTTCACACCATGGTGGGAATGTTAGGATTTTAGTGTTCACATGGATATTTACCGTAGAGTAAATATTAGTTACCGTATGGTTAAATAGTTGGTAAGTTAGTAATATATTATTGTTATGTAACAATAATATATAGTTTGTTATTATATATATTATACGGAGTTATTCAGCCAATTCACGTATTTAAAGTGAGTAGTTATAGGAGAGAAAACAACTCTCCTACTTTATAGGAATCGATAACCTATATAATTGTATCTTGTCTATTGAAGAATAACGAAGTTTTATTATGCAAACTCTAACCAAACTGATCAGGTGCACTGTGGTATTTTGAGCTTGCATGTGAGACCTTGAGATTAGAGATTAGAGTAAATTAGAGAGACAATTCATAATGCTTCAAGTGCTTCTATATAAAAATGGTGATTAGCGTAGCCTTGTATCTCTCCCTATTTTCGAGGTTAATAAAAGCAAGCCTCATGACACTAAGTATTCTACACACCTTTTACAACTTCGACTTCAAGAACTACTTATTCATGTTATACATGATGCAGTTTTATAGCCCAATCCCCTCATGTCTATAGGATTCTCTCCTCGCCCTATTACAGGATAGCCCTTGCTTTCTCTACAAATATAGATTAAATATTGTACACACTTATAATTTAGCCTGAACAATTTAAATACTTAAATTGTGTTAATTATCCCATTTCCCACAAATTGGCGACATATCATCAATAGGGCTCATCTTCTCTCCTATCATCATTAATTAATTGCATTGCATTAATTAATTAAGTCTTCTACTCAACAAATACCCTAATTAATGACCTTCCATTAATTAATCCTTCCTTCTATCTAGACTAATTACTTATTGTTAATTAATTAACTTCCCCCTTTCATTAAATCAATAAGTCATTATTTAGTTGATTTAATTCCCTTCTACAGTCTAAATCATGGTAATATTCCTCTAAAAAGCTTTTATAAGCTTGCATACCTATTAATTGATTACTTTGGTTAATTGATAAACCCCCTTTATCCTCATGAGTCATTAAAGGACACATTAAACTCTCCTAAAGTTAACTCAACCCTTTCTAAACCCCTCTTATCCACAACTAACCCAACTTCTCCATTTATCCCACATGAAGGAGGATGTAGAGATTCTTCTATCCATTGGGCTATATAAAGAGCCCTCTTCCTAACTTTACACCTACACCTCGATACACTAAAATGAGCATAGAGCATACACTATAGCCATTTATCATCTTGGAGCATTCTTCCATTAGAGGAGCTAGCTTTCTTCATTTCTTGCATTTCATCCTCCCAAGTTTTGAAGTCATATGGAGATAGGTCAAATGGTCTTGTAGCCATGGATTGACAAGACTCCATTCGTGAAAAGCTTGGGATTTCAAGCATATAATCAACTCTTTGATTGCTAGAGATCTACATAGGTTCATCTCATTTCATTTAGCATTCTAATAAGAGATAGAAGTTAATTCATTTAGCATGTTTAGCTTGAAGTATTCATTTCATGTTTAATGTAAAAATGTTGATAAGTTAGCTTTGTTTAAGCTCTTAGCATGATGATGCATAGGTGTAGTTTAGCATTGTATTGAAGTTACTAGGTATTAGTTTCAATTCTACTTACATAGCTAACTAATTCTTGCATACAAATACAAAGGCTTTCAAATAAACAAATAAACACAAAAGCATTCAAATATCTTAAAAATACAAATGAAATACTTACATATGAATTGATTTGCTAATTTTTCACTTTACATAGGTTGTTTGTCATAGTTTATATAGATAACATATAGAATTTAACATGTGCATTCACGAGGTATTTTGAGATTGATGAAGGAAACACATAGGATTATACATGACAGCAAAGTGTTGACCTAAGTCATCCCAATAGCAGTGCTAATTCGGGGACATCTTCTACACTATTCAAATGCTTTTGTTTCAATATCGTTACTTTCACTTTTTGTCCATGGCAGTCTCTGAATCTACCTGGAAGACTGCCCTCTCCCTCGATCAGTAGCCGCAGGATGCGATACCATCTCTAATGTGACGGTCATCTCCCCGGTCGGAAGATGGAACACATTGGCCGCCGGATCCCATCTCTCGATGAGGGCGACCATCAGGTTGTGATCCCTCTCTATCGCTCTGTACCTCTGGACCCCCGCCGAGGTCCACCCCTCGCGCATGATGGCCCAATGCGCCTGCGAATACGTGTGGCCTCATCCGACTCAATATGGTAGGCATCCTATCACGCATCGTCAACTGCTGACGTGCCTGCAAAACCAACCCCATTCTTAGACCTACTCTTTATTATAACATCTACTTACCATCTAAACCCCCTTTTGTATCCCCCGACCCATAACCCTGACTCTCTATCTCTATAACCGCCCCCCTCTAAATACTAACAACCTACTATTACCACCACCCACACAACCACACCAAACCAAAACCAACCAAAAACCCAAACCTAACCCCACACCTAACCCTTCTCCACCCTAACCCAACCCCCACACCGACCTCAACCGCAACACAAAACCCAAACCTAACCCCCACCCTAAGACCTCTCCGCCCCCTACCCAACCCACCCACTCCACTCTACCCACCACACAAAACCAATACACAACCAACCAAAAACCCGAACACACCACCCTCACCCAACCACCCCTACAAAAAAACCCAACAACCGAGTCGGCCGATACATGACCGACGCCGGTCACCAACAACCCTCCCTTTCCCTAAAATTGTGCGACCGATGCCGGTTGCTTAGTGACCGACATCGGTCACATGTCTTCTCCCGGAGCCGAACCCCCGCGCGGCCCCCAAAACCCATTTTTTTACCTATTTCTACCCATCTACCCACCCAAAAACCCTAAAAACTTACCCCACCGTTAGGCCTATCTAACCTATCTACCCCTCTCCCTTTCTCAAATTACCTCCATTTACTCATTATTTCCTACAAAATACAAATTCCTACCCAAACCCCCCATTTAGCCTAATAACCATTTCAATGCATAAATCACGAGTTTAGAACCTACCGGTACGACGACACGTCGTCGTGGTGGGATGGGTGGTGGCGGTCCAGCTGGTCCAGCCCCTCCAGCTCCTCCTGCCTGTGCCATGGCTCCAATCCTGATCTACTGGGTCCCTGGCCAATCACCCTGCTGCCTCCTCCTCAATCGGGCCCACTATCAACTCTCTCCGCCAATACAATAGCTCCACCTCACTCAATCCAGCCTCTAATCCCAAGTCTCCACGTCAGACAAGTCGATTTGGATTGCAAATAACCAAAGTGACAATGACAAGCCGTATTTTTCTTTTTATAGGTTTTTCGACCTTAACCGATGTCGGTTTCATTTTACCCTAAGGAACCGGTATCGGTCTCCTAACCGATGTCGGTCATGTAGAATCGACATCGGTTCACTACCCAACTTTCACCCCATTCTTTTGCCCTTATTCTACTCCTTGCCTCTTTTCACCCATATCGACTCTATCCACCTTTGCTACGCAACATTTGTTCACTTGTCCAACCTGACCTACGACCTCAACCTACCATTCGCGCCCGACCTAAGGCCTCCACCTACCATTTCGGCCCGACCTAAGGCCTCAACCTACCATCTGGCCCGACCTAAGGCCTCAACCTACCAATTGGCCCGACCCAAGGCCTCACCCTACCTATTGGCCCGACCCAAGGCCTCAACTTACCCATTTGGCCCGACTCAAGGCCTCAACTTACCCATTTGGCCCGACCCAAGGCCGCAACCCTAACCATTTGGCCCGACCCAAGGCCTCACCTACCTATTCAGCCCGACCCAAGGCCTCAACCTACCTATTCGGCCCGACCCAAGGCCTCAACCTACCTATTCGGCCCCGACCCCAAGGCCTCAACCTACCCATTTGGCCCGACCCAAGGCCTTGCCCTCACTATTTGGCCCGACCCAAGGCCACCACCCAACAACTTGGCCCAACCCACGACCGTACCACTTCCATACCTTACCCAAAATCAACACCATACACTTTATCCACCCATCCGGTAGTTTTTGGTTCAATCGAGCTCACATGTTCGTGTTTTAGCATGATTAGGGTCCTTGACTTGATCTGTCGACCAGCTTTGCCCAGACCTAGACCGTGACGTTTATCTCAACCAAACCAACCTTTTGGTACTGCCGAACATGCCTAAACGTTCATGTACCTCACCTGTTATATACCCTGGAGCTACTTCCTATGCCTTGGATACCAGGATTATATCACCCTTGTTTGGATAAACTATCGACCTTTGCCTACACATTGCTGGTTTGCTTGTCAAATCATGTACCCTCGTCGTACTATTGCATTTCAACATGCGTCTGCTTCCTTGGACCTACCCCACCACCTTACCATCCTCTCTACAACATGTACCCTTTATCAACCCTATCCCTGATTTCCCGTTCACTCAATCTGTGATAGATTTGAGGGGGATTACCTATATCCTTAACATGAGAAACCACTTCATATTATTGTCCGCGCAGCTTTACAGAACAAGCTACACGACAATAAGGGGCTAATGTAGACACCAAATTTGTGTCTTACGACCCCTTGTGACCCGCATCTCATCTCGCAATCTAACCTCATCACCTAAACCTTACACAATTATTTATTAATTACCTTATAATTGATAAATCCACATCACCTTACCCGCCACCTCACTTTGCCACCTCATCATGACCTAGCCCTAACCCTAAACTAACCTAATTAAGACCCATGACTTGGTCTAGGCTCACATCCATAACTAATGCCTCCTTACTCGCACCCAAAACCGACCTTCTAGCCACTTGACCAAGCCCGCAACTGATCTCTCGGGAGAAAAGCAGGGAAGGTGGGCTATTTTACTAAAAATAGCCTACTTTTTCCTTACCGATGCCGGTTCCTACTCGACCGCCGTCGGTTACGCAACCGCCATCGGTTCCCTGTAAATGGGCTCCCCAAACCAAAACAACGGATCGGAATTTCATTTTGGAGATCAGTCGAATGATTTTGAATCAACAGAGAGCATTGCGAGCGAGGAAGAGAGTCCAGATCTTCACTTGACAGAGCAGAGACGAGTGGAAATACCAGAAGTGTTTACAACCAAGGAGATCAACTTGCATCTGTGCCAAAACCAGTAAGTCACATCTTGCATGTCCTTTGTTATAACATTTCTTATGCTTCTTGAATCTCAGTGCTCCTAAATCCGTTTCTGAATCCACTACCCAACGTGCCATTGCATCTAACTGTCATTCTTTTGCTTCTAACCATCCCATTTCCTAATACCATCCAAAAACCAGCCATTACAAACACCATAGCTGCCAAGAAGACCGTAGAACCCACCGCTATCGGTTATCAGTAACCGCCATCGGTTATCAGTGACCGGCATCGGTTATCAGTAACCGGCATCGGTTCCTCTGATCAAAAACCAGAAAACTAGCCTTTCTCCCTACCCAGTTTAACGAAATAATTTAATTAATATTTTGCAGTCTTTTGTGTTAATTCATATTAGCAGGGGAACTGACCACCTTCGAAAGGAAGTTTTGTATTTCCTGGGCCCAAGGCAGTTTCCTCATTTATTGTTTAATCAAAATCTTGTGGTCTTGTGTTTTTATTTGCAGGTAGTCCTTCCAAGACAAAAAGGAGTCTCTGCAGTCAGCCTGATCTTTCTCTACGGTACGCGCACACCATCTCGACATTCAACAGGTATTCCTCCTAACCCTAACCTCATCTGTTTCTAAAAGGAATGAAAGGATAGAAGCAACTCTATTCCCAGAAGCCGAAACATTCCGAGTGAAACAGTAGGCTTACAATTTTGTTTTGCAAGGAGTGAATGAGGGTGCTCTTTCCCAAAAATGAGGGAGCGTTAAAAAATCACTTCTTAATCTTTCTATTCTCTTCTATAAACTTGATCATATTCTCCAAAGGTTTACATACTTCATATAATAACATCTCATTTTCTGACTATAAAGCATGGAGGTCACGAGACTAAACCATTTGCCCTCCCACAATATTGTCCCTCACAAAAATAATAATCCCTCTTTTACAATATACACCTCCCTTTAAAATAACTTGCTTTCAAATAATTTGTCCCCTTAACAAATTTTTGCCCCAAAAATAATGTCTCCGATAGAAAGGATATGCCCCATCTCCCGTCCCCTCCACCCGCGCAATATATAGTGACATTACAAAAATTGCTACCATATAAATAAAATGCACCGACACTATTAACAAGAAAATGGTCCTCCTTGCGTAACATAACAAGTGACTCCTTCATTCGTTTATGGTGCTTGTTTAATCTTAGACAGTTGATGGAAAAAATATGGGATAATTATGGAGAAGCTTTATGTTGTTTTGTTGACTTCAAGAAAGCATTTGACACAGTCCCTAAAGATAAACTCTGGAGCAGAATGAAGGAGTTTGGTGTTCCAGATGAGTATAGAGCAGCAGTTCATAGGCTTTATGAGCAAGTCTTGGCCAAAATCAGAACGAGTGAGGGTATGTCAAAATGTTTTGGAAGTGACATTGGAATCCAACAAGGTTGCCCTCTATCTCCAACCTTGTTTGGTCTCTACATTGATAAACTAGAAGAGTGGATTGATAACGTTGGTGGAGGAGGCGTCCATCTAGTTAGGGGAAAGGAGCCAGTCATCGTGAATGACCCAATGACCGTGAGTAGTTATGTGAAACAAAGTACCAATAGTTGTTTGAATTAAAGTTAAAAATGAAATAAAAACTAGCCAATAAAGTAAGTCACATCAAATCACATCAACAAATGAACCAATGAAATCATGACACATAAACAACCCATAAAAGGTGATTTTATTCTCAACTAATGGGTTGCCTTAAATTCCTTTGTATTCAAAAGTACTTATTTTAAATCCCTTAAAAATATATTCTTCACATATTCAAAAATTTTGAAAGAAAATCTGTATATTAAAAAAATCATGTTCTTTAAAAGGGTATTTTTTTAAAAAAAAATTATGATTTTTAAGTGGCTCTAACAACCTCCCACATTATGATTCACGATGACTGGCTCCTTTCCCCTAGCTATGTTGTAAAGTTACTTCTATATACAAAAACGACCCAAAGTTTGAGAGAACATTTCAAGCTCTAGAACTTTTTTGCCAAGAGGTGGGAATGCAAGTGAATACTAGCAAGACAAAAATCATGATCTTTTCTCTACGAAAAAAAAAAGAGGAAACATGAGTTTCTTTTTTAGGGAAACACATTAGAAATAGTGAAACAATACAAATATCTTGGGCTTCACTTTCACAGTAAGCTTAATTGGGAGACATGCAGGTTAAAAAGAATCCAAGGGGGGTGGAAGGCCATATACTCATTGCAGAACAAGTGCAGAGATGCAGAATTGTGGGATTGAAAAACCAAAAATACCTTGTTTGGCCTGCTAGTCACACCAGTGATTTTATATGGGTGTGAAGTTTGGGGCAGCAGTGTTTCTGACTTAAATTGAAAACAGATAGAGGGTCTAAAATCACTTAATAACTAGTAGCCTCAAAGTTAAAGCCTCGGTTCCATATGAGATTCTTTTGGCCGAATCTGGGACCTTTCTGCTAGAAACATTGGCAATTATTCGAACGTAAGTTATTTTAAAAAGGTGCACGAAATGGAGAATCGTCGGTGGCCCAAAATAGTAGCTAACGCATAACTAAGCAGAAGGAAAAGCACACTGATAATGCAAAACAAGTGGATGAGTAAATGGGACATCAACATGTGTGAATGTCCAAATACCAATGAGGAAATTGAAAAATATATGAAAGAGAAATTCAGAACAGCCATGTGGACAAGACAACTAGGATGGAAGAAAGCATACTACATCAATCATTTTAATCCCCTGGGAGCATGAAGAAAAGACATACATAGGAGCGGAAATTAAATGGAAAGCAAAGATTTTAATTGTCAAATTGAGAACCAGCTCACATCATTTTAGATGTGAAACCGGTAGGTGGACAATACCCAAAGAACAATGGGAAACAAGAACTTGTGCATTCTATGTCAAGGGGGTAGTGGAGACAGAATGGCACTTCATTATGGAGTGTGCAACTTATAATGACATCGGAGCAGTTACAGGGGCAATTTAAGCGTTGTCAAGTTATGGATTTGTTTCAAGAGGAAAGACTTACCAAAATATCAAAGTTTTTAATCAAGATTCATAGTAGAAGCACTGACATCGAGAAAGGAGTTAACTTTTTGCAATATCGGCAGGCAGCCTCTCTGATCTGATGTTTTGTTTTTATACAGATTCTTTTTGCAGCTCTTGGTCCCATAGATTGTTTGGTCTCGTGGACGTTATTAAAATCCTTCATTCATTAATTCATTTCGTTTCAAGTGAAAAATAATATTAGCTGTATAGACAAATACATTTTTAAATTTGCAAACAATTTTTTTTATTAAAAAAAAAGTTTGAAAATAATAAACTTTTAGAGGGTGACATGGCAGCCATGTTCGAAGGAGATGGTGATGGTGGTGGTGGTGGTGGTGACTCAAACTTGATTGTAGGCGGAGATCCACATGAAGCGTATGTGTAGAAATATGCATCGCAGGCACGAACATGGGCTCACTGTTTTCAAATATCCAGCTAGAGGATGTGAGGATCTGTGTGGGCGTTGTCCTCGGGCTGTTGGGAATCAGTAGATCCGTGTAGAGGCCATGCAGCTGGCATATAAACCATCAATGGAAGGCCGTGACAGGCAGAAAATTCATGGTTGCAAAAAAAACAGTAGCATATAAAGGAAAAAGATTTGGCGATGCTAATTAATTGTACAAGACAGAATATACATCTACACTTAATTTGTTAAGTTGAATTTGAATCAAACGATTTGGTGAAGAGCACAATGTTTTCAATGTTAGCAGTAGCAGTGGTAGTGGGCAGGTATCAGTGACCAAGAGAACAATAAACATGTAACTATAGGTTACTCTCATTTAATTGGTTTTCCTTTTAGAGTGAACAATCAAATCGCATACAACAAACAAAATAGGGATGCATCCTGGCTCTTCTCCCCGAGGGATTGACTCAAAACCCGTGAAAAGTCTGCAAGATCCCAAAAGTACAGATGGTATAAATTTATTTTTGCCAGTCTCAAAAGGATCCAAATGCATAGCTTTACAACAAAGTCAACTTCATATCTAGTTTTCCAATCTACCATGTTCCATGAAACTTAGTGCATATGACAATGAGTGTTGAATTACAATCTTAGCATAAACTGGCCAATTGTAGAGAGGTTGCAGATTACTACCAGAAGCACATCCAAAGGAAAAAGCCATTGCCCTCTGCCTGTATGCACCACTTAAGTCATTCTCTTCCACTTGTTTCTTCATTTTATGTTTAGAGTTAAAGATTTAAATCAAAGAAAAAGGTTTACTTCATCTTATACTATGTTTTCCGGTTTTTAACATGGGTGGGGAACGAATGAATCACCTTTTAAAACCTTTGACATAATTGAAGAAAATAATTGCAAAATAGATCTTTAATCTGTACTCTCAAATTATATACAATATCCACTGAAAATGAATACAAATATATTCATATCATTTAAGATTTGGTAATGGATAAAACTGATAACCTCTCGTGTTTCTTGATTCTGGGCTCAAAAATGAAACTGTAAAAATGTGCCAAATATTCCCTTGCAATTTTTTACACATGGGAAGATTGGAAACAATTAATTGCTGTAAACAGGACTCCAATCCAACCTCTTTTCATCATCAATTGCACAAAGAACCTTTGCTTTCTAACTAAAATAACTAGCAATTACACCTCCAGCTACAGCCAGAATGTGTGCTCGAGCAATCACAAATTCGAGGTTTATGTACATGCTTAAAAGCCTCGGCAACAGCAGCAAATCCAGTGTGAAAAGGTGACACATATTCCCTTTCCATCACACTTATCTTGGGAGCCTCTAGAACAGCCTTAGGTGGATATAAAGCCCATTGCATTGCCCATATTGCAAGAGGGCGCATGTAAATCAAGGATCGGTAGTGGCCATCAATTGTCCAACCTTCAGGTGTTTGAAACCAATATCTGCAAGAATGTTATGATTTTTCAGTAATTCAAACATGGTATAAATTTAGCTAAGAGTGATTCATCTAGCTATGCTATACAAAAATCATGAAGGATCCCTGCTATTTTACAGAAATATATTAAGGTGTACATATTGTATCCCATTTGACGCTGCAAGTAAGCATAAAAAGCGACGGACTTCATGTTGTGTATGTTAGCATAGAAGGATGCTAACTAATTACAAGCTGATACACAAAAAAAACGAATTTTGTTTTATTACCGTCCTTAGTTACAAGCTACAAATTAGCATAGAACAATGGTCAAAAATTGACATGTTCAGTCAAATAATTCCTTTGCCACAAAAGGAGACCTCAGATTTTGGTAGAAGGCAGCCAGGAAAATTACTATAACTGGGTTCATCTATATACTATATCTCATTCCAGAATTGCCACCAAATAGATTTCCTAAAGTTAATGTCATAAATCAATTCTATTTCGTTAGACCCTTAATATAAATCTTCAATTTGAACAGATATCACTGGTTGACTTGAATGCATGTATGCACAGTTGATATGACCCCATACCCAACAAAAGCCAATAGAAATGCTCCAGATAAGCAACATTGTGAACATGTTTATCTCTTATTTGTTTTATTGCACTTGAAAAAGTGTTCACTTTAATTAGCTTAATATGATTCACATACATTTTTACGATAAAGCATAGAGTTAATATATCCTGGCCTGATAACTATTTTTGAAGAAACTGAACATCGATATAGATTGTAATCATGCTACTTAGTAGGGAAGAGAGTGAGACTTGTTTCTTTTAACTTCCTAACTCCCAAAATGTGAGACTACTAATCGTTACCATTGCTAACTATATGGAATTGAAAGCTTCAATATGATAGTATACCATACAGAAACTAATTATAGTTAAACTCAAGGCCCCATAGATGATGAGAACTTAGACCGTGGTAGTAAAATCTTTAAAAAGAACATTTTGAAAACGAAGGGGGCACGAGGAACTTGCTCAGAAAGGAATAGGCTTTTCCTTCTCTATTACACATGTCATATATGAGAGAGGGTGAGCTCTTAAGATCGATGTTACTACCTTAGGTAACTGCAAGGAATCTAATATAAGCATTACAGAATTCCAAGTGCACTATACATGATCAGCACACAGCATAAACTACAACTCAACATAAAGAACCGATCATTAGGAGGAAATTATCTGCAGTTACTGCCGCATGTGTGAAACTTATTTACATACACGGATTCAGAGTCCACTTAAGCTTATAAGAAAAGCACCCTTTCAACTGACCCTGTATATTGTTGTCTGCCTGTTTTCAAGTGGTGCTCATTCTAGCCTCAAATAGTGGTAGCTCAGATTGATTCCACTTTGGAAGGACAATTTTAGAATGAAAGGATATACCTGTTTCTAGACTTACAGGAAATGATCTAACGATGTAATTATTGCTGCCAAGGCTACAGTCAGAATCCTAGATTCAAGAAAGAAATTGTTCATGGAAGGTTATTGGGGAGATAGTTTCTGCAATTAAGGCCTTAACTGATCGCTTCAATTCCTTAAAAAACAAACCTCATTTTTCTCTTTTATGCCATATGGTTGTGGTGGTTGTGTTCTAGGTTGGTCAGAAACATAACAAAAGGCTTTCAGGCAAATAGTGCAGTGTTAAGCTAAAGAAAGGCATTCAGCAAGCCACTAGGGGCAGAGTGCATAATGGCTGGCCATCAGTTGGAGCCCCTTTTGAGTGCAGCTGACTGCGAACAGAGGTGAGGGACAAGGCAAAAAGCATGGGGCTGGAGGTTCAAGAGAGCCCTTACCTAGAGGTCCCATTGAGGGAGCTTCCTGAATTTTCTCAGCAGCTGTCACTTAGTAAATTTATGAGTAGTTTGCAGGTAATATATGACAATGTACATATATATAAGGTAAATGGAAAAAACAATCCCCTTGAAGACTTCCACAAGGGGGATCTCATACACCAAATTGGTGTCTTTCTTAGGGGTGACCTAAAAAACTACCCTTAATAAAATGTAATAACATGTCCAGCACTAGGGCCTATTCATCCTTAGAACTGATTTAGGGCTGTTGATGTTCTAGGCTACCCTTAACCAAAACAAGGGTACATATGCATGAATACATGCATAAAGAAGGCGGACTGGCAAGGCTCAGTTTACTTGTATTGTCATTAAGTACAACCCAACAGGGTAAAAAACTTGAGTAATATATACAAGGTAAAAGAGAGAATCTCTTGTTCTCACACAAGAGATCTCACACACCCAAGTGGCGTGCAAAATGTAGTATAGGACCTAAAGAATCACCTTTAGCATGTGTATAACAAAATTTGAACAAATGTTCTCACAAGGTAGATCTCATCCCAGAGGCATGCTGGCACTATCATTTTTTCTTATGCGAGTTCTCCTTATATTCGTCTAATTCTTTGTGAAAGTATCTCCTGACGACAATTCCCTATATTAGAAAATTTGCATCGTCCCAACAAAGAGTATTTCCTACCTGCCAGGAAATATATTGGTCTCTTGCTGTTTGTTGAGATTATATTTCAATAAATTAAATAAGAAATCTTACTGGCCGTAATTTAAATAGATGCAATAACTCTAACAAAATTTGTCTTACCAACTATACTTAAAAACAACTATCTGTATTACATGAGAAATCCAATTATCACTTGTTTTTTGCATATAGAATTTGATGATGTGGCTCAATCTTCCTTTTCAAATTATAATTGTTACATGACTATACGTCAAATCTCAATTGTTGTATACCAAGTTTGTGTACATAATAAATATGTAAAGAATTACATATTCATATACATAAAAGAATTAGAATACAGAAAAATATGAAAGAATGAATAGGTGAACAGGTTATATAGGATTCAAAGGTTACATATAAGAGGACGTAACCCTTCAGTATGTGACTATTTGAAAAAAAGGGTTGTGGAATTACAACATACCCCTGATAATTAATTGAGATTAATTAGGTTTATAACATGCTCTGCCATGTTGGGAAAGTTTCAACCTTGAAGCACATATAGAATATAATAAACAATACATCCTTGATGAAGGGTTGTGGAATTACAACATAACCCCTGATTATTAATTGATATTAATTTGGTTTATAACATGCCCTACCATGTTGGGAAAGTTTCAACCTTGAAGCGCATATAGAATATAATAAACAATATATCCTTGATAAATTACAACAGTAACTATATATGTAATTAGGATCAATCTATTCAAGATCAATCTTAATCGGCATCAAATAGCTTTGTGTACACACATTGAAATTGAGTTTAGTTGAGTATTTGAGTATTTTTGACATAAGTTCTCGAAGTGTTTATTAAATCTTCAATAAAAATTCCACATAGTTCTCTTCAAAAAACTGGGACATATGAGCTCTACATTTTCTTGAGAATGAAGATGTTGAGAGGGTTTTACTTTAATTTTCTTCAAATAAGTTTGATCGACATGATTTATCTTTGTAGTAGTTGCAGGATGTGAGAAATATATTTAGTTAACTTCACTTCCATTTGAATTGCTTTTTTCAATAACAGATTTAGCATTTGGCAGGATTTGTTTATCAGGAAAATATAACCTTTATTAATATAAGTATTTTCTTCAGAATGTAGATGCTGAGAGATTTAACTTAATTTTCTTTGCATAAATTTGATCGTTTTTAATCTATGCAGTACCTATTGGATGTGAGAAAACATCATTAGTTAACTTCACTTCAGTTTGAATTGTTTTTTCAAGAACAAGTTTAGCATTTGGTGAGATTTCCTTATAAGGTAAAACATAACCTTTATCCTACGTTGCCAGGTTTCGTCCCCAGCCCCCCGAACCCTGCCTGATACATATCTAGTACGGATACGTCAGGGTACGGGTACGGATATGTAAGGATATGGGTACGGATATGTGATGGGTACGTCGGGGTTCTTCCCAGGTACGTCTGAACCTGGACGTACCTCGGCCTATGTCACAGAAATCACCGAATTTCATCCAAAAAAATTGTGGGTTTGATTTTATTCCTGCAAATTTAATTAAAAACCTTAAAAAATAATCAATTTGGCAATGAAAATCGTTGAAAAGTTTCAGCTTGAACATCTTAGACTGGTGCAATTGTTGCCCTAGCATTATGCCCTCCCATGGTTCTTCGACTCACTCCCTTCTAACGCATTTCTGAGAGTATGAAGACATAGGGATTCGCAGCTTTATTTTCTGCCATGCCTACACGATTCTGCTCAAGCGTCTGTTTACGGCAGTTGTCTACACTTAAACCTCGTGTAAACTATTTTTCATTTGCATCGTAGTCTAATGTTTTTGTTTATATGCTTACATTTAGTTTTTACGTTAGATTTTTTTTATGTTTTCATACAAAATTATTAACTAAACTTACTAATAAATTTCTACCACTACCAATCTAGTATTTAATAGTAAGTTTATTTAATGATTTATGTTTTTAGGTTACGGTCGAAATTTATTAGTAAGTTTATTTAATAACTTTGTTAATAGTTTATAAATTTTTATATGTATTTAAAGCTCATAATTTTATTAATAGTTTATAAAATTGTAAGACTTTACATTTTTATATAAGTTTATTTAATAATATTATTTATATTTTATAAAAAAATTATTATTATGTATATTTATATAAATATATACATATCTTAATTTGTTAATATATATGTACGGACGTATCCAAGACGTATCGCACCCAAGGGATTTTTAAAATTGACGTATCCGCGTATTGAACCCCAACCCGAACCCAAACCTGTATCCTGACAACCTAGCCTTTATCAGTATCGGTTGCTTTACAAAGGTTATCCAATGTTAAATCTTTTGTAATCGGCCAGTGATTCTTACCAGACATAGTGTTATATATATATATATATATATATATAGGACAAGATATCCTATTATTAAGGAACCTCACAAAACTACTTATTCCTTTCTTATACGAGTTGTTCAACCAACCCAACAACATATCAAACAATATTCCCAAGATATCTCACATACAGTATATCCACCCGTACATTATAATGTGAGCACTAAATTAATGAATTCCTAACATTCCCCACCTTAGTCCTAACATTCCCCCCCTCAATGCGAACATGGTAGAAAAACGTTCACACTCTCAACTGCAGTATGCTCACCCTTATGTGGCATTCCCATCTTCATCGCTCATGACCTTGATATAAACAAAGGGAGCTCTGCTTAACCTTCAATGGTTTTCAACAGGTTTACCACAAACTTGAACATAAACAAGTTCCATCAACTATTCACCTCATATGGTTTTATGGATTTCCACGAACCTTTTCAAGATCCATGAATTGCATATGTTGGTGTTTTTGCTCTCTACTATATTTTCACATAAGAGGATAACACAAGAAATTCTACTCGCATAGAAAAAAAGTTTCACATTACATCCCATAAGAACAAAGCATTATCAATTGTAGTCATTGTTGTCAACCGTTGTCACTCGATCTCAAACAACATAGGAAACTGCCACTGCTGCTGAAAGTTACCCTTGGCTTTATGAAAATGGAAATGAAGATTTGGTGCAGAATGGAAGTGAAATATTGGTTAATATTTCCCCCCAAAATGTGAAATTTTCATTTATTCAAATCACATAAGAACTCTGAAAATGAAACACACAACTGAAACTAGAATTTTGAAACCACGACAGAAAGCAAAACACACCAAAAATATGTCACCACAACTTCACGTGGCCCCGTCGTTGGTGACTAACGAGAGGACGTTGATTGTCCTCCAACGTCTTGTAACTCTATCCTCCAGTTTGACACTACTTAGTTACTCATTAAATTTGAATTTGTTGCTCAAGTACATACCTCAATCAAACATCGGATTCCGTCGAAAATGCATCTATAAGGCAATTTTTTTATTTTATTTTTACAACTTTTAAAATGACCCCTTTTTTTTTACTACAATTACATAAACAGTGAATTTTTGGACTTTGACAATAAACTCTCAATAACTAATGATGACAAGGTTAGATTTTAGACAATTTTGACTCTTTGACAATGACTCTTAACTCCTATATCTAGAGACATAAATACCACTTATGAATTCCAATTAAAGATTGGAATTAAAAAACCAATAAAGACAATAGATGGGACTTTGCCACTAGTGTTTGACAAACTGTAAAAAGAAGATGACACTTTTGATACTGACAACATTGATTAGACACTAAATATGTCATTTACTAAATTTAACATTTTGACATTATACACATTCAAACACTAACAAAAACCAATGAGCACTATGCCACACAAGAGGGGTTTCATCCTCGAGTTGAAAGTCAATGAACACTATGCCCAAAAAACCAAGTATAGATAAAAAATTTGCCAAAGATGGGGTGCAAATGAAGTCCTCAAGTTCCTTTTATATCCTTCCCTTAGTGCCAACAACCAATTAGAAATGGACACACCTCTTTAAGCTTCTTTTAATCTTTTAATTTGCCTTTATGATTCTCCAACACAACGCACCTGCTAAAATAGAGGAAAATACTAAAAGAAACATTAAAATTAATAAAAGAAAGATGAAACGGAATGCAATTCCTTCCCTAACTCATTCAAGCTTCCTTGCCATGGAAAGGGAATGGCAAGAAGTCCCATTGTTAGGCTCTCAAGTCGAAAAGGGGGACATTACATTCTTACCCTCTACGGAAAGCATCTGAAGCACCCTCCAAGGAAAGCGTTTGGGGAATGTAATGCCTTGTAGGTGACATTGTCTCACAACTATTACCAATGTGGGATTAAGCCAATTACAACCCAATCATGTATTTATATTAGGCAATTGAAGGTTTTCACGAGCACTTTACTTAGATTATTAATTTACTTAAAAGTTTCCACGAGCACTTTAATTATATTATTGCATTTTATGGGATTTTGTCTCGTAACAGTTTAAGTCATCTAAAGATTATGAGACAAGGGTGACTTATAAATTATATCATGCCTCAAAAGCTTTGCCAATGGCAAAAGAGGTTAGAGGATGAAAATCCCAAAGGGGCGGATTATGTTAATCATTCCTCCCCCCACTAACAAATGTTTACGGTGCTTGTGTGTAAGTGGGTCCCCTTGCCTTGTGACTATTCCCAAATTTACTGGGATGCATAGGTTCACCGCCTCCCTCCCGTATCCCCTCTGATACATACGTAGTACGGATATGTATAGGGTATGATCCTGATTCGCCAATAGTTTGTCTGGGTACATTTTGACGTACCCGGGACGTTTGCGTAGCCTTGGACGGTGGGGAAAAAAATAAGATTTTTAATTTTGACTTGGTCAATGACCAAAAAACGAACCCTAACACTTAAATTAATAAAATAATAAACCCTAAACTCTTCAAAAAGCTATAAAAAGGCACTCGTCCATTCATTTGAAATTGCATAAACAATTCATTGTTGGTTTTTGCAAGTGTATGAGCAAAGAGCCAAAGAGGAATTGAAGAGGAGGCAAACATTGGAAGGAAGGTTTGTTTGGAGGCAACTATTGCAAGAAGGACAAGATTGGGGGCAGCCATTGCTTGCAAGGAGTTCAAGTTTGTTTAGAGGAAGACGTTGTTTTATTCATCATCCAAAGGAGGAGACGTCATTTGTTTGAATTTTATTGCAAGGTGCAGCAGGATCTACATTTGTAGGCAGCCATTGTTTGTTACTTGCTACACTTGTTTACAACTATGTTACCGGAAACATGGCTGGGGGCATTGGGAGCGGGAGCGGGAGCAGGAGCGGCGGTGGGAGCGGGCAGG
Source organism: Taxus chinensis (assembly GCA_019776745.2). Lineage (NCBI taxonomy): Eukaryota > Viridiplantae > Streptophyta > Pinopsida > Cupressales > Taxaceae > Taxus > Taxus chinensis. Next base: position 544,264,878 of record CM034151.1, on the reverse strand, counting down.
GGCTGTGGAAACGCCCGAGGACTTCAAACGACTTTATTGCCCTTCAGATGACTGTATTGCTTGTGTTTTTCAGAGAAGATAACCTTTAGGGAGTTTTATTTGTTGCTAATCAATTTGCTTATGCATCATGCCCTTGATCTGGTTTGTGACAGATTTCTATGCTCTTCAAAAAAGCCTTCAAACTTGTTCTCGAAATCCCATTTGGCAATCGAAATTTCTGCCCTTCAAAATGAAGGCAAACCTTTTCTATCTTCTCCCGCAGTTTGTAATATATTATAAAGTAGATTGCAATATAGATTTGGCAAAGAAAAGATTACTATAATAGATTATTGAGAATTATAAGCCCATTTATACACATCTTATAATATAATAGATTACTTTATATTTATAATAAATTTAATAAGGCAAACAATGCAGATTGCTTTATAAATATGAGTATAATATATTTTATATATATATTTATATTTTCTATAAATTATTTAGCTTATAATTTATAAGTTATCTACTTATCTTGTCTTTTATCTTGTCTTTCATATGCATAATATATTAATATGTGGTTAATAATTAAATTCCTATTTAGAAGGTTGAACTTTATATATTTTTTAATTTTTATATAGTTTTTGTACTGCCGTATCCTACACCATATCCGGGGTCAAAAAAAAAATTGCCGTTTCCACGTATCGGGTACCCCACTCCCGCTCCCGTATCCAAAACGTTTCGGTAACTTAGGTTTACAAGTACTTTTTATTTAATTCAGCCTTCTCTTTTTTATTTTTTACGTTTTTTAATTTATTTTGTTTCATTTTTTTAAAACACATCCTAACTCTATATATGCTCTAACCTCACACCTTTATGGTGATTCTTGGTTATCAACAACAAATTACGATGGCATTGGTTAGAAAATTTTAAATTAATAATAGTAAATATCGTTAATTTTAATCTTTAAAGGCATTGTTCAATGTTAATAATTAATATTTTATCATTTATCATTTGATTTATGTAAAGGTAAAATGTTTTTTAATTTTTTTAACATTCTTACTCTATGTTTGTTCTCACCTTGCACCTTTATGGTGATCTTGGTGATCAAAAACATATTAGGATGGCATCACTTAGAAAAAATTAAATTAATAATTAATAAGTCATTGTTATTTTTATTTTATTTTAATGTAAAGGCAAAATGCTTATATTTTTTTAACATCCTAACTATTTGTATGCTCTCACCTCACACCATTATGGTGATCTTCATGATCAAAAATAGATTAGGAGGACATCACTTAGAAAAATTTAAATTAATAATTAGTAAGTAGTTTTATTTTATTAGTTATGTAAAAGCAAAATGTTTTTAATTTTTTTTAACATCCTAACTTTGTTTATGCTCTCACCTTGTGTCGTTATGATGATCTTGAAGATAAAAAAACAAATTAGGATGACATCACTTACAAAAAATTAAATTAATAATTAACAAGCCATTGTTTTTATTTTATTATTTATATAAGGGCAAAATGTTTTTAATTTTTTTGCCATCCTAACTTTGTGTATGCTCTCACCTCGTGCCTTTATGGTGATCTTGGTGATCAAAAACAGATTAGGATGGCATCAAGTTCTGCTTTAGTTGGAGTGCAAGGCCCGCAAGCTTCTAAAAACAAATCAATTTTTAAGACATGATCCCGATTCCCCTCTTTGTCGAGACATGTTATAGTGGTAGAAACCTTATTGTTGGTGGTGGGGGTCATATTTGGATATGTCATGGTTGCCAAGCTCAATACAAATCCTCATATAGCCGCGATTAAATATCCATTTTGACTAGGTTGGAGGTGTGGGGATAAAGAGGTGCCCAAAGACTATCAAAATAAAATGGCAGAGTACCTAAGAGAGCAAAAAGAGGCTAATAGACAATATGAAAGAAATAGAACTAAAATAATTCCATTGCAAAGAAGGCCTTCATCACTAGACCACCCACACCTAGACCTATTATCATCCTTTCATCTAAACTCAAAGTCGCACTCAATTCATCCTCTTGATACCCCTTTTGATGATGAGAGTCCACAAGAGTTCACATGAAAAAGGCCAAAAGGAGCATTGGAAAAAGCATTTAATAATGACAAGAGGGAGCATTGTTGATGAGGTTGACTGCTCAATGCATTTATGCATGTCAGCTGCCCTTTAATTTATTGAGATCTCCATATTGGCATCAAATGGTGAAAGGCTATCAATGAAGCTCCACAAGGGTACAAAAGCCCCAGGTTACAAAAAAGTTCGAGCAACACTCTTGGCAAAGGAAATGGAACACATTCAAAGACTTTACAAGCCAATCAGAGACTCGTGGAAGGATTTAGGGGTTTCCATCATTTCAAATGGATGGAAAGATGCTCGAAATAGATCCCTCATAAAATGTTGTTGCAGTATGCTCTAAAGGGGAAATGTTCCTTAAATCCCATTGACTATGAAGGGGAAGTCAAAGACTGACAATTTATTATTGAACATTTCGATAGAGGCAATTGAGTCGGTGGGCCCCCACAATGTTGTCCAGGTCATCACGGACAACACTAAAAATTGTAAGGCAGCAGGGATGATCATAGAAGGTAGATATGAGCACATTTTTTGGACCCCTTATGTTGTCCACTCCCTTAATTTGATGCTCCAAAAGATTGGGAAAATCCCATGGATTGAGCAAATTTATTTTGAGGCAAATGACATTCAAATGTTTATCACAAACCATCATATGTCACAAGCCATTTTCAGGAAATTCACAAGGTTAGAGTTGTTGAAGGTTGCAGAAACTAGATTTGCCTCTCACACGCTTGTTTTGAAACGACTTGGGAAGGTGAGAGAGGCTTTAAGCAGTATGTTGATCAGCAATGTTTGGTCAGTGTGGAGGCAGTCAAATACAAAGAAAGCTACAAGGGTAAAATCATGGGTCCTTGATGAGGATTGGTGGGCCAAAGTTGAGTACTTGTCAGTTTTATAGAGTTCTTCCATGATCGAGATGCCATGCATGTCTCTCCTTGATGATGAGAGAGGTCATACGATAAAAGAGCGACCCAGAAGATACAATGAGGTCAAGATGAAGAGATGGAATAAAATGACCACCTCATTACATCTCCTTGCTTATGCACTGACCCCAAAGTATTATAGCTGTAATGTACTTGGGCTACCAAATAGGCAAGCACCATTTTCTGACTCCAAAGTTGGAAATGGGACTAGGGCAGCATTCGAAAGATTTTTTCCTGATCCATCTATAGCCAGTGTGGTCCAGAAGTGAAATGGGCATGTTTAGTGGCTTCAGAAGGCAACATGGGATCGAGGTTGAGGCTCTCTCTCGACAAGTAGCAGCTTGAGCTCCAACCACATAGTGGTACGTGTACATGGCATGATGCTAAGTACTTAAGTCCTATTGCCATCAAAATTCTTTCACAGGTATAACATTTATAAATTTTAAAATTTATAATCATTTCGAATATTTTAAATTTTATTTAGGATTATTTAAATTTTAATTTATTTTTTACACATTCTTAGTATGTTACTAATTTGTCTTTGAATTTCTATTTTCTAACTTTGTTGTAATAGGTGGCTAGTAATTCTTTCTGCAGAGCGGAATTGGAGTACTTATAGCTTTATCCAATAAGCTAAACGAAACAAGTAGGTATGATGTGTATGAAGTATATTTGGTATATGTGCTCAATCCACTGTGTCATCTATATCACACAAGATCTAAAGTCTAGTATTAATGCAGGGTGACAAACTGTGGGATCTTCGTATCCAAAGACCACAGAATTTTGCACTGCATTTGTCCTCTTTTCCTTGGTCTCAAGGAGAGAGATCCTTTCATGGCTGGTGTATCACAACTCTTGTCAATTTTCAGCACTCTTCTCCCTTAACTTTGCAGAGCTTTTAGAGTAGATTAGAGTAGTGGTTAATGCTAGAATTTGATTTTTAGTATAAATCTAGATGATAGCCTATTCTAGATTATGTTTGTATTCATGTTGACATGATATTCATATATCATATGTATGTCACCGACATTATCAATGAAATGTAAAATCTTAAGTATATTGAATGTTTTGAACATTGATCTAATATATTTTTCAAATTTTCTTGACGTATTCCTATTGAAGCATGAGATGATGGTATAGCTCAACTATGTATAGCAGCCAACATGATCAATGAAAATGTAAACAACTTAAGTATATTGAATATTTTGAACATTGATCCTACTATATTGTTCAAGTTTTGTATTTCTTATGGGCTAAAAAATCTGTAACACTTGGGATTTGTATAAAGATTACTATATATCCATGTCAACAATGATGGCGGGAATCATGTATGTCTTAAACAAAGTATCCAGAAGAGGATATCGTACCCAAGGGTTGTTTAAAATCGATGTATCCGCATATCGAACATGTGCCTGAACCCAAACCCGTATCATGTCAACATGACCAATATTTTCACGAGGAAAAGTGCCATATAGTTTTTAAAAACTATTCATGGAGGTAATCATGAGATGTAAAGCACAATCCAAAGAATCCTATTATAATCAATTATGTGTATACTTATGTACACGAAATCCAAATATTGCATTAAGGTGCATAATTATCAAAGAAAATATGAGGCATATGTGAGCACAACTAAACATTAAATTCTTTGTTTCATTAATAGTCTAAGGAGGGTTTTTAACAATATACATAATCTAGAAGGATCCCGATAGATGGCTAATACAACCCTGTTAAATGTAGAAGCACTTCTTTGTCTATAGCTCACACTTGCACAAATGAGGAATTTGTATCTATGACTGCACTATGTGCATACGTATTGAACTATGAAGTGACCAGGGGCAATTAACCAACTCCGTCTCACTCGCAAGGTACTTACTTTAGGCCCTACTTTCAAAGGCTTCCAAATTATTCTCAAGTAATACAATTCATTTTCTGCTATGAGGCCATTTACCAAAGCATTAGTCCATGACAACCTTTGTGAAATTAGAGTGTAAAACTCTAACTACACCCTTTCATTATTAATTAATGAACTCATTGCTAAATACATGGTAAATCTCATTTATCCCCATTTAGCGGGTTGTTTTACGCAAGCAAGAATCAAACTTTGACAGCATGTAACAATAACATTAAAGGGCATTCGTTTTTGGGTAATCTTTTATCTGAATCCACTCTTCGAATTGTACATCAGCTTGTTTACACATTTACTAATATGTAGATGATTTAGTGCATGTAACAATACAAGCCATCAAATATGAGTATTTCCCTACGATAAATTATGCAAGAATCAATATTTGATGGTGGCAACCACATTGTGTCAAGGTCAAGAAAATATAAGGTGCACAGATTTATTATTGAATGCATCCACTAAGAAATGGAGTTATGTAGTATCTAAAATGGATAGTTAGTTAACTGCTTAATGACCATATTAGTTATCTATTGACTAATGTTTGGTTAAGAAATTCCCCAACCATTTTGTAACTATCTTCTAGCATAACAAAATGACTGAACATGCACATATTTCAATATGATGCCTGTACCAATTGCTTCTTCATTCTCTCTCTCCATCTTATCTCTAACATTGGTATCAGAGACCCTGGTGCTCGAAGGGATCTGCAGATTGAATAGAAAGAGTACAAGGATATCCAGTTCATGTAGGGCATGAGATTTCTACACATCTTGAGAAAACAATGAACTTCTCGTAGGGAACAGGAAAAAGGGGATCAAAATCACGAACAAAGAAACTACCGTTACAATTGTGAATACACATTATTGCTACCACAGTCACAAATCACTGTTAAAATACAGTTCACATTTTCAGTACAAAACACAACTAACGCCAAGGAAAAGCGAAGGAAAAGTCATGAGGCAAGAAAACACAGACACTTGGGCAAGAAGAATACTGTCATGATTTTTAGAAGGTGTCAGTCACGAATTTTAGGCACATTTTATGCATTTGTGAATTTCAAATTTTTAGGGCACGATTTGCATCAAATCATGAGAGGATTCAAGCATAGATATGCAAGATCTTGACGCTAGGGCGGAACTATCCTATGGCATTTTATTTTTGGCAAAAAAATATTCAATTTTATTTTCTGTGAAAAAACTTAAAACATCTGAAAATTACTATAGTAGCATGAAACTCAAAGTTCATTCTCTGCCTATTAACTACACAATTTTTGTACTATAAATTAGGTTACTTGGAAAGGTTATTTTCTATTTAAAAATTATTTTTTGGAATGTAAAATTCCATTAGACAAATATTTTGGCTTCAACTTTCACACCTGGAAAGTCAAAACACAGATGTAATTGTTGAATAAAATTTTATAGGGAATCATAAATGGGAAAGAGAAATCACCTACAAATGCAACTAAATTATTGGATTGCTACAGGAGAGATGACGAAGATGCCAAAGCTATTTTGTTAAACAGTCCACCTTCTAAATATAACAAGGGAAAACTCGACGACAACCCAAATGGATGAAAAATTCATTGATGGAGAATATGTATTTTAAAGAAGCCCAGCACTTTGAAAACAAGAAAAGAACTAGTGTAAATGAAGCTTAGTATGTATGGTTGCCTAGTTAGTTTGGGAGTTTATGGATCTTGAGAATTATACCCTTACAAGGCTCATGAGACAACTTAATGAAGCATTATGGATGTTGTTCAATATGAATGGTCTTCCAATAATTCGAGAGGTTCGAAATTCGGGAGTTTGGGGAGATGGAATCCGAGAACTCAAGAATTTCACTTGGGAAATACACCTTTACAAGGATTACAAGGCAACTTGATGGAGTTCTACTTGGTCAACGAACTATTTTCAAAGAGAAACTCCTTAAGAATGTGTGGCTCTAGATTGGAAAAAATTCTAGAGGGACGATGGAGGGCAGAAACCCTAACCCCAGCGAAGCATTTGGGAAGGGGAATGAGCAGAAATAAAGCCCGAATGGAGGTGAAGGCAATTAGGGCAAGAATGGAAGCGGCAGAAGGAAGGAAGATTTAGCTGCGGAAAACGACGCAAGACTTAAAGGAAACAAACAAGAGCCGAATATAATCCCAGCAGGTGGCAAGGGCTCGGGAGGTGGATTTAGGGCAGCGGATCAAGCAGGAGGAGGCAATATCAGTCATGACAAGGGAGCTGCCCCTCTCCGTCCTCATTCAAAGAGCCGTTAGGATCTATTGGGGGCAATTGAGGCAGCAAACAAATTTTCTTGGTCGATTTGGCTGAGGAAGACTTTGATTTGGAGATAAAAAAAACCCGGGTGCAGATGCTTATCTCAAGACTCTATCAGAGGATGCTATTATGGGCAGATTTAATGGGTCTTTGGCCATCATCTTCAGCCCTATATCAATGGGTGTTTGAGAAATGGACAAGTGTGAAATTTCATTATGCTCAAAGGGTTTTTTCATTGTTCATTTTAGAGATAATGATGATTATCAGTGATGTCTATCTGAGGGCCCCTGGTTTTGGGGAAACGATGGTTTGTATGTTACTCTGTGGTTCCCGGATTTCGATCCTAATACACACCCAGTCACAATAACATCGATCTGGGTAAGGTTACCCAACTTACCCTTGCATCTCTGGTATGCCTTAGAGGATATCGGAAATGCTCTAGGTAAATTTATAAAAGAGGATATGGAACGAATTCAATCCGGAATTTGCACTTTTGCAAGAAGTGTAGAAGTGGATTTGAGTAAAGGCCTATTTGATCACATATCTCTGAAATTTGGGAATATGCAACGAATCCAACACCTAGATTATGAGAATATTGCATTTCGGTGTCAAATCTACAAAACTCCTGGTCATTTGCATGCCTCCTGCCCACTGAACAAAAATTCCAAAAATGTTAAGAAGGGCACTATAGGTTGGGGAATTCCATGTCCAAATTTGGTCTCGGCCACAACATTCAAGGAGGAACCAGGTAAAGAGAGTAATGAGCATGGGGAGAAAAAAACAGCAGAAGAAGATACGAATAACAAAGAAGCAACAGGTGGCACGAAGCATGGACATTCACATGGAAAATCAAATTCTGAGTTGGACAACTTATCAAATAGCGCGGAAGCTGCCAAGGAAAATAACCTTATGCTGATTGTTAGCTCTAATCAAGGAAAGTGGCATGAGGTATCGAAAAGAAAAGGAAAGAAGGGACGGATTGCTAATATTTCAGATTATTTCTCACCTCAAGATGGGAAAGAATTTTCCTTTTCGTTGTCCCTTCCTCTGGGCCATTGTTGGGTTTTTGTGTGGTGTTCTTTGGTGTTATTAGGTGTTAATTCAGCCTGCTTGTGTTTGTTCGGATGGGGCCCCATCAACCCTCTGGTTCATAGCTCCGGTCAAAAACATTTAACAATCCAAAAAAAAAATGTGTGGCTCTATTTGGTTCTATTGTTTCAATTATTTATCAATGTGTTTGTTCCTTTGTTTTCTGTAGTGTAAGCCTTAAGAGGGGTAATTAGAATATAAGGCTTATAATTTATTTTTAAATCATTATTAGTTATGTATTGACTAATGGACAGTTGTAACCACTTCAACCATTTTGTTACTATCTCTTACCTAATAAAATGACAGACACACAACTTACAATGTTTCCGTTATGATTCTTCTTCAGTCTTTCTCCCTCCACTTATTCTAACATTACTTTCAAATTGTCAAGCTTTGTTTTCACTTTCTTTGAAACAAATTTTTGTTGCAAAGAACATATTCCTCTCCCATTATTTGATTATTTGGTGTAAATTATTTTGTTTGATTATTTGGTGCTAATTATTTTTGTCGAGCAAATACTTTCAGGTCCATTTTAGCGAATTTATAGAGTAAAAAGGTTGGGTGTAGCTAGTTTGGAAATAGAGATACATGGCATGCATATTTCAACATGTTGTTCAACATCATCACGTGCTTATAACTCTTGTTTAAGTATACAAGTCAATATATAATTCTTGGATATGTTTATGTTACACACCACCAAATCACTAGATTTTACCGTATTTAAAATTGACAACACTTTTATACTTAGTAGTTAAGGAGAGTGGTCACTAATAAATAGCATATTTTCGCCACTCACAAGGGTATTGAACCATTTATAAGGGATTCATAATTAATAACCCATATATTAGTATTGATATTCAGGATTGCTACCATGGAAGCCCAAACCATAAGTCAGAGTTACCTACCTAACCGAATTTTGGTCACACCTCGTACACTCCCAAAACATATACATGGATCAACCAAACGTAGACTTTATTTGAGCTACATCAAACACCATGTGCACAAAAGGTGGCCATGGCATCCTTATCCTGGGAAACCGAGCAATTCATTTGGTTTACATGGTTGTGTGCTTAGCAGAAGAAGGGCCTTATTGTTACTTGGTCAATATTTACAGATGAATTGCAAGTGCACTATTGCAATAATAAGGCAGAGACTTACTTTAACCAACTAGCCAAACTGTGACAAATAGGTCCTATCACGGATTCTATGCAGCAATTCCAGAACCTATCCTTGCGTGTAAAAAACATCAAAAAGGGAAACTTGAATGACTTGTTTTTGTGATCCGCATCACAGAGCCTATGACCATGTGTGGGGGACATTCTTCGCTAATTGGAGCTCAAGGATATAAGAGTGCACAAGGGTTTTTGAAGGCAATGAACCAATCATGCCATGATAATGCGGAAAATTTATTTGCAAGAAATGCAACTTTTATTCATTAACAAAGAATAGTGAACAAATACAAACGTGTACAACATCACAACAAGGATAAGAAGGACTCTTGTGATTAATAAGGGAATGCTTTGTGATTGAGTTACCTAGACTAGACTAATATAGAGTAGTGTGAAAATCACAAGATACACTATGCATGCAAGTATTCGTACTATCTTATTTGCAAAGGTGTTGACCCTTAGGCAGTTGTGTATGTTACATATTTATGAAACAAAGCCAAGAGGGCGGTTACAACGATAAGAGATCATGGAGGGAGACGATTACACATTGTTCCATCCGTAGTTGGAAAACTTGTCGAGTCGTCGAATACTCGCCAAACATTTGCAAAAACGAATAAATCGCCAAAAAAACCCGCTAAAATAAACTCGCCGGGTTGTGGCGAGTACTTGCCACAACTCGGCAAGTTTGTGCCAAAAACTTGCCCACGCTAGTAAAACACGTTTACACAGCTTTTACGCTAAAAAACGCTGCATTTACACGGTTTTCTCTCTTTTTAAGGCCCTTCACTCCCTCATTTTCAATCACACAACCATTTGAGCTTGCATTGCTTGTGTTGAGTGGATTTTGGAGCAAACTCAAAGAGAGAATTTGGAGAATTGCATTTGGAGGTTTTTTTAATTCTTTAAAGTTTTTTCAAATTTTGTGTATATTATTTAGGTTTTATAGATTCATACTAGGATTCTAAATGCATGTAATGTAAAATCGAATGCTTGTAATTTTTTTATACTCATTTGTAGCCAGAGGTATGTATTTTTTTTACGCAAATTCATTATAAAGTAGTTAAATTTTATGTATGTGTATTGTAAATGATTCGTTTTGTAATTCTAAATACATGTAATGTAAAATCAAATGCTTGTAATTTTTCTATACTCATTTGCAACCAAAGGAATGTAATTTTTTTCTTTACGCAAATTTGTTATTCAGGCACGTTTTCTTTTTTTATTTAAATTTAATTAAGCTTACGTTTTTCTAATTTTTTAAATGTGCATTGTGTTGCATATTAGAGCTTCACTATGGCATCAAGTTCGGCATCTGGGTCAACATCAATAGCAGGGACTGTTCCTACGAATGCCCGTTCTAAAGCATGGAAGTAAGGTGTACGTGGAGCTACTGAAAATGAACTTATTTGCAATTTTTGTGGCAGAAAAATGTCTCGAGGCATCAATCGTTTGAACTATCACCTTTCATGTGTTGGTTGTCAAGATGTTACGGTATGCCCCAACGTGTCGGAAGAGGCAAAGCGAGAGATGAGAACAGAGGTGGCAGAGCTAGAGGAGAAAAAACTAAAGAGGGCAAGGGTGCAGGTAGCCTAGCACAAGCTATTAGACCTGGGGCTGTTGTGACAGAGGATTTAGAGTATGATGTCGCAAAAATTGTGGGCTCTACTCATGGAAGCGGAAGAGCCGGAAGAGGCGCATCTTCATCGAGTTCAAGCAAAGGTATACAAAGCTTTTTTGTGACAAGGAACACAGCTGGAGCAAAACCTTCATTAGAAGGTACAACGTGGAAACAAAGATATGCACGAGGAAGCGAATAAAACTTGTGCAAATTCCTGGTACTACAACAACCTGCCGTTCAATGTGGCAAAGAGACCATACTGGGAGTATTTGGTGACAGCATTGACAGTTGCAGGGAAAGGGTACAAGGCACCCTCTCAAAAATATTTGAGTGGAAAATTGCTTGAGAGTTCAGATGCAGATGCCACTACCATTCTAGAAGAGCAAAAGAAACAATGGCAAAAATTTGGATGCACCATTCTTTTAGATGCGTGGACGGATGGAAGGAACTGCACCCTCGTTAATTTTTTAGCGGCTTCAAATGGTGAGATGGTGTTTTTGAAGTCTATTGATGCCTGGTGTCACTCAGATTTCACCCTGAAATCTGTGACTACCCAATCCGAAAAAATTTCGTACTTTTAAAATAGTGGGTCGTTTGTTGTTTTTATTGCCTGAAAGTTCCTGTATTGCGTCAAAATAATCCTAAAGAGCCATATTAGCCTTTTTCGCCAAATACCCAGATGCCCAAAATTGTTTTATTCTGTCGTCGGGATTTGTCTGCGGGAAATTTGTATTTAATTATTTTGAGCCCCGTATGAGGCTATTTGCGCTCTGTTTTAACTCCATTATGAGCGAATATGTTATTATTCCTATGTACCAGAAGGATTTTAACTTATTTTAAGTTTTGGGCTTTATTTGTAACTTTTGGCAATTTTTCGTGTTTTTGTGGTGTCCCGTTCTGTTTTCTGTAAAATTTCTCTGGAACAACTCCTTTGCCGGGTAAGCCCGATTTTTGGCCTGGAGCGGCTAGAAAACATATACGCACATTGTGCCCGGAGGAAGTCGCCATCGGAGGTCTGGATCACTGGGAAAAAGCGAAGTCGTGCACAGAAAAGCCCCTGCGGGGATGGGCGCATTTTTGGAAAACAAAGGATTTAAGCTGCGATGGGAAAAATATAAGCCGCAGGCAGGGTGGGAATTTTATACCTGCCTGGCAGGGTACTTTTTCCCGTGTTATAAAAATCACTTAAGTGGATCACGGGGTTTTGGTGCCTGCCTGGCAGGGTAAAGCATCCCGTTATCAAAAAATTCTTAAAAATAGAATTACATGTGCAAAAAAGTGCGCCCCCTTTGGTGAGAGATTAAAAGAATTAAAATTGATTATTTTTATTAATCTTTCTTCTCAAAAAGTGCGCCCAAGCTTGGAGGAGGTCAACAAGTCAAAGATGGAATAAAAGAAAGGAATTAAATGCATTAAATTTAATTTATTTAATGGCTGCCCTCTTCCTCTCAAAAAGTGCGCCCCATTTGGGTATTATTTAATGTTTTTTAAGGCATTAAAACATTAAATTAATTTCTATTTTCAGTGGCTATGGTCAAAGCACACTGTGGGGCTTGAGTGAAGTGCTGTGTGAAGGATTAAATTGGATTAATTTAATTTATTGGATGGCTGTCCTTAAACATGCTATTTTTAAAAGAGAAAAGCATGATTTTTAATTAATTAATTGCCTTTAATTGTTAGGGCAATTATTAATTATAGAATTGTGAAGGTTATATAAGCATGGGCAGCCATATGGGTGAATAATTTAATTCACAGGTAAAGAATTGCAGCTAGGAGGAAAAGTGCGCCCCCATTAGAGGAAGGATTTTGTTCAGACAAAGTGCTAACAAGGCTAAAAGCTTCCAGATTTGGCGCATGCTTTGGAGAAGGTTGATCTTCGTCTGCATAGTTGTTTTCACAGGTGTTACAGGAGCTCAGGTGTTGATTGAAAGGATTCATGCTCTCTTTATGTGCAAATTAAACACCAATTTTTGGGGCAGCAGGCTTGAAAAGTGCAGATTTTTATAATTTAAATTCACTATTCATGCTCCGGTGGCCATTTTTGTCTGAATAAATTGCAGGAATTCATTACAGGTGCTTTACAAAAGAAAAGGAGTTTTTATCAATGTCCAATACATTGCAAATATCCTCCGAATCTGAAGATTTGTCCAGATCTGCACCAGTATTGAAGAAATCCGGCCAAGTTAGAAGAAAAAGAATTATTCAGACAAAGATAGACAAAGCCATGGCGAAAGGAGATGAAAAAGAGAGCACGATGGATTCATGCATTGCTTCCAAACTTTCAGACATAGGAGACACAGATCTAGGCCCAGAACCTCTTTCTGATTTGATTGATAGATCCAGAGCGGGAAAGACTTCACTCATGCGTGCGGTCAAAAGTAGCGGAATTATCCGAGCTGCAGCTTTCCCATGTACAGCCCAATTGCCAGAGTTCGTGATGGAGTGTGCTAGATCTTATCATCCTTCATCCAGATCAGTGCGTGATGTTGCGGGAAAGACAATAATTCGTTTGGATGCGGAATTCATCAATTATTGTCTAAAGATTCCAGTGCGAAAGGTGGTGACTTCTATTAGCATTCAGGATGCTGACAGTAGATGGGAGAAACATAGAGCTGATTGCGTGAGCATAATGAACAGCCGGTTCATGAAGAAGCCTAGATCCCCTTCAAAGTTCCCGAGAACTCTTCCACGGTCCAATTTGGTGCAGGAGGCAGATGATGTCGTCAAATTGCTATGCAGGTTGAATGGCGAAGCGAATGCCTACACTTTCCGTACATGGATGTATGCTTTCATCAGGACCATTGAAATCAACAAGGTTGATTCTATAATCAATTGGTCGGAAATTATTAGCAGCAACATCGGTGAGCAACTTCGGAACGTGAAGCGTACTTTCAGCTTCAAGATGACTTCGTACTTGGTATATGCTGCAGCTTCACAGGGTGTCTTTTCCAAGCTGGATAGATGTGGTGTTCTTTCCAAGGACCCCATTTTCGAGTGCTACCCACAGCTTACTGTACCTGCATGCGAGAAGGACTTCAAAGTGATCAACGATGACTTCTTCTACGATTTCATCTGCAGGCTAGACAAAGACTTGAAGACTCACAGGGTAAGCAAGGAAGCGTGGGAAGCAGTGTCCAAGATTGGCAGTTTATTCATCCAGTTTGCAGATTTCACATACCTCAGGGTTACGGGCTTTTCTGGAGAACCTATAAAGATGCCCAGGTATCCAAGTGATAGAGTGATCGCCATGGAGCTGAGCAGGCAACTCGTAGAGTTACACGACCTTCAGTTGAAACGGCACAAGTCTACGGGCTTCTTCCCAATCACTGTGGGATATTACAGTTGCATCAGCATTCACAGAGCTCGAGGGATGGAAGCGCAAATGTTATCCGAGTATGAGCAAGAGTTCTTCCCTGCACGGCTTAACTTCGATCCATTTGGAGTAGCCAGGAAGACAATCTCCCAGGAGTACGCACATGTGCCTTCGTTAGAAGATTTCTGGATGAAGTGCAGAAGTGAGTACGAGGTTAGAAAGAAAGATTTCAGCAGGCTATCAGCAAAGCAAGTGTTCGACTTTGGACTAGCGCGGATACCTGCGGATCTTAAAGATGATGGGAACGTGGTACTTGACACTTACCATCAGATGGGAGGAGATAAAGCTATACTGCAGGATAACATTGGAGGCTGCCATTCAATTGAAGAGAGATCTGGAGCTGTGTTGGTGAATACTTCGAGCTGGCTGCTAACGAAGGGATACTGCCTTGATGAAGTATTGATGAATCAAATCACGGGCAACTTCGGCGCAGGAGATTCCCTCAAACGAAAGCATGAAGGAGAAAGCAGCAGAAGGTCCGAGAAGTTGAAAGTACACAGAAGATCTCAAGAGAAAGAGAAGACCACTTCTACGACCATAGCTTTGACTCCGACTTCTCCAGTACCCAGAGGATCACCAACTATTGCACCGCAGCAGCAGGATGCTTCCATGCCTTCATTGAAACCGGCGACATTCGTTTTCTCTCCGCAGCCACTTCGTTCAGCACCCGTTCCAGAGGAGATGTTGAAGCTGCAGATGACGGAGTTCGAAAGAGCTTTGTCCTTGGATGTTTCAGAAGATGGCAGCCATGACACTGTGGCACTTTCTGACGGAGAGGATGCAGAGCGGGAGATGGTAGTGCACTCAGTGACTTCTTACTCCCCGAGAAATAACTTCTCGGGATGGTTAGCTTTGCAGTTGGTTCCGGAAGCAAGAGTAGAGATGAACTTAGAGGAGCATGACTTGCAGCTACTTCAGGATCTGAGCAGAAGAGACAGAAGGCCTAAAGTTGCTAAAGCAACTTCTAGGTTGATCATCAAAGATTCGGGAGAGAAGTTTGCTGAGATATCAATTCCGGCGGAAGGAAAGATAGAAGAGGAGCTCACGGCAGAAGATGTGACGGTGACCAAAATACCACTCGGTCAAGCTACCACTGAAGGATTGAAGCAGGACACGCAAACATTGCTGGATGCTTTGTTCCTTAGGCTTGACAGTGAAAAGGCGGAGAAAGAAGAGCTGCAGAAGCAAATATCTCAATTATGTGAGATCATAGCCAAGGTTGCTAAACCTTCCATTCAGCCCATTTCAGAGCAGGTGAGTGATCATCTTATGCAGGAAATGGAAGATGCAAGCAATCAAGTAAAGGCTATTGACGAATGGAAGGATCTGATTATTCGTCAAGCTTCTGTGCAACTTGGGGAAGTGCCAGCCCGCCTAAAGGTTATGAAAGATGCAGCAAATCAACTAAAGCAACTGATGGAAAGCATAGAAGGCATGAATACAGTTGCAGAGAGTAACCTGAGTATTTTGGCCGAGATCAACAAGCTGCCAGGAGATGTATTGGTTGCAGAACAAATTGTACCGGATGGATCAGTCGAGAAGGGGAAGCAGCTAGAGTTTGCAGTATCTTTCCGTTTGGAGATCTGCAGAGTTTTGCTGAAAAGGATGCAGGTGCTTGAGAGTAGAACATCAGATTTACCAGACAGTAGCATTTCTTTCACTGAGGAAAGAGTGGATGGAGGTGTTACTTCATACGTGCGGATTGTTTCTAACGAGGTGCATGATTCCCTGGAAGGTTCTCTTCTGATGGTGCAAAAGAGAATTGATAAAGCTACCAAGCCTTTCACGATGAATTCTATCAGTAGATTGGTGGCGCTGCAGGCAGACATTGCGAGGTTCGGGCCGAGTTTGGAAGAGGTGGAAGCATGCAGCAAAGTGTTGAATGAAGGGTTGCTGCAGTTCAGGACAGAGAAGGAAGCAGTGGCTAAAACAGATGGAAGGATGCTGAATTATATGTTCGACAAGTATATCAGATATCAGAACAAGAAGAAGATGTAAACATTACAGCTGGCATGACTTCTTCTATTCTTTCTTCTTCTATTTTCTATGTTCCCGGATGAAATTGTAAAACTTCTAAGTTATTGGTTTTGCAACCATTACTTGAAGTCATGTGGAACTATTCTATTAGTTAAGTGATACATGTGTCACTTAAGAAGAAGTTAGTTGAGGATGATTGCCAAATGTCATCTTTACTTGTTGTTCATACTTTAGTTCAGTTTGAGTCTTCTATTTGTACTTTCCCTCCTACATTCTATAAGTAGGAGAAGAACCTCCGGGTTAATGATCGATCAGAATTTGTAAGAAGCAATCTTGTGTTCTAGACTTTGTGCTGAACCCCTGAGAGCCACTTGTTGCAGAGGAATACAAAGAAGCAGGTTTCCGGAGAACTTTGTGTCACGGCGTACTGTGTTTCTTGCTTTTAAATCTTAGATCTTTTAAGTAAACTTTGTGTTATTTTAGATCTGGATCTAGAGCTGCCTTTGCTTTATAATTCTGTGTGTTCAAATCTATTAAGTTTCTTCTATGTGCATGCAATTAGCTCTGCTATCTACTAATTGGGATGCACATCTTCCTTATTTCTTCTCTGTAATTCCTTTACTTTCTTCTTCTATAATTTTCCTTTCTTAAACAGCTGCTTACTTGCTGCAGAACTTCTTAGTTATGGTTCATGAACTAAGTGGTTAAAGTAAAACCCCTGATAGATAAAAACACATTTATATTGACAAATCTGACACGGGAGCCTCACCGGTTAAATGAGGGAGATTTATCTCATGACTGCCTAGGTTTGATGCTATGCAGAAAATCTAGCCAACAGTTTTTGGCGACTCCGCTGGGGAACAACTATCTTTGCAGATCAAAGCTTTTCTATTGAAGATCAGAGTGTTTTCCATACAAATCTCAACCTGGCTGAACGTCCATTCACCCGATCCGTGAAGGCGCAAGGAAGGACTGATCATTTCTTCCGACTGCAGGAGCAATTCAATTTCAATCATCCTCCTCAAGTTAGAAGCCGCAGATCTAGTCTCTCACCAGGAAGGAGAGTACACACCCATCCAGATCCGGATCGTATTCAGCATAATCCGGCGGCTGGAATTATCCATCAAGTCTATCAAGTCTACACAAGGAGGAGACGTGCTCAAGTTAACATGGCGCACCAAATTGTACCTGTTCCATGGGGAGCGGCTTTTGGACCTCTCAACTTGGCTCCACCTATGCACGAGCTGCCAAAGGGATCCAGAAAGAATTTTCCAAAATTCTTTGGAGATGGAAAGCAAAACCCGGATGATCATTTGGCAGCCTTCTTCATATCTTGTGGTGTGCTTGCAGTGGAGCATGAAGATGTCTCAGTCAGGCTATTCATTGAGACTCTACACGACTTGGCTGGAGAATGGTTCTATCGGCTGGCTCCTGGCACCATAACCAACTGGACGACTATGCGTGAGCAATTTCTGAAAAGATTCAAGCCTGCAGAGGACGCTAGCACGTTGATCACCCAACTGACGCAGTTGAAGAAAGAGCCAAACGAGAACATGCGGGACTTTATTGCAAGGTTCCAAAGGATTTTGTATAAAATCCCCACTTCTGCCGCATTGAGCGACGAAAATCAAAAGACGTTTTTTATAAACGCTCTATTGCCTGAAGTTGGATATCAGCTAAGAAGGGCAAGACCTGTAAATCTGCTGGAAGCACAAAATGCTGCCGTGGAGGTTGAGGATGACTTGATCATGGCTGGAAAACTTAAACAACCATCTCACAAAGGTGATGGCGCTTCTGCAAGTACTTCTGATCCTTTGTTGCAGAAATTGGCTAATGACATGCTGCAGATCAAGAAGCAGATCTCTCAAGCAGGGAATGCAACCCCCTCAAGATTAGCTCCTACTAGGACCTTCAATGGTCAAAATCAAAATCAAAATCGAAACAGACTTGCTGCTGCACCACAGCGTTTGGCAATAGAAGCTGCTCCAAGGAATAACTTGGAAACTAATGAAGAGGATCTCGGCATTGATGAATCATTCGATGATGAAGACTTTATAGATCCCGCTGGCGACTCCAATATTGGTTACCTGGACTATGAATCTGATGATGGCTATTATGAATCTTTTGAAGATTCTGATGGTCACACTTTTGCGGTGTTTACAAGGTCTCAGACGCGCCAAAATGCCGAAGCATCCATAAGCGGCCGGAAAGAGAGAGAAGATCCTGGCCCGGATGTTACTATCTTGAAAAGAGGTAGCACTCTTCCTTCTTCATTAGCGCCCAAGGATAAATATTCAAATTCTTTCAATTCACAGCAAAGAACCAATGCACATCCTGCTGAAGCAAGTCAAGCTTTTGACATAATTGATCACATCAAGAGAAACAAGGTCCAAATGTCAGAAGCTGAGTATTTGAGGGCATTTCCTGATCAGCTGAGTAGATTGGTCAAATATGTGCAAAGTAATGGTCCCAGCCCAACAAATAATAATTCACGGGGTATCTTGTCAAGTCCAAAGATTACTCCACCTTCAAATAATGCTGCTGCAAGTTCTTCTCCTTCCACCCCTTCTCCTGCTACATCAGAAAGGATTGAGCCATTCTATGTGTCTTTGCTCATCAACGGACATAAGCTAAGCAATTGCATCTTGGATTCTGGAGCTTCCGACAACGTCATGCCTGCCAAAGTTGCTGATGCCTTGGGTCTTACATTGACAAAAACCATTGGAAGATGTTATTCCATGGAAAGGCAAGTCCCTCTTGTGGGGCAAATCAAAGATGCGCAGGCAGTACTTGCTTCCTTCCCAGATAAAAGACTGAAAATGACTATCCTTGTAGCAGACATTCCAGTCTCTTATGGCATGCTGTTGAGTAGAAATTTCTGCAAAGAGCTGGGTGGAGAAGTGAAGATGGATTGGTCTTGTGCGCACATACCAATCAAAGGAGTAAATCAGAAGCTGGAACCTGAGAAGAAATCCAAGTACACAGTATCAAAATCTGAGGATCCTAGATCTCAGATCTTGTTTCAGGAATCGGATCACGGAGTCTATTATCTAGAAATGGATAAAGAAGAAATTCAACCGGTGATTCGAGAATCACATCAAATTGATAACAAGATTTGGACTCTGGAATTTGATGGTAGCTGCTGTTCATTTGGATCCGGCGCAGGCGTTGTTCTTATCTCTCCTGAAGGGAAGGTGCATGCGCACTCCTTCAAATTGATGTTCGAAAATACTAACAATACGGCTGAGTATGAAGCATTGTTGTTAGGCATGGAGCAGGCAAGAACAATGGGAATCAAATTATTACACGCAAGAGGAGATGCTGAGCTGATTGTGAAGCAGATAAGGGGCCTCTACCAAGTCAAAAAAGACAAACTGCGGCACTACAGAGATCGGGTCTACTCTGCTATCCTGGATTTTTCAGCTTTCTCGGTATCTTACATTCCGAGAGAACAAAATTCAAGAGCTGATTCGCTCGCAGTGACTGCAGCCTTGTTGAATCCGGATCAGCCCCCTGCATTCTTTAGACAGGGAGACTACAAGGTGGAAATGGTTTTTCGCCCAAAGGTTCCTGACAACGTCCAGCAATGGCAGGTTTTCAACGATGATACACAGATTGCTGCGTTTCTCCAACAGAAAGACAACTTTGAAGAAATCTACTATGAGGGAAGCAATTCACCTCCTAGGCAGACCACTGTCGGTGAAATGGATGCTGACGTCTCAGGAGGTCAGGAGATTATCCAGCTAAAGGGAAATAAAATTCCCAAAGGCTTGGTATCTCTTGAGGAAATGTTTGATAAGCATGATCAGATGCTTAAGAAAAATGAAGAAAATGAGGAAGGCTCTTCCTCCGACACACAATTACTAAATTTGGGAGCCGGCAATGATCCCAAATTAGTAAATCTGGGTAAGTGTTGTTCAGAAGCTGAAAAGGAAGCTTTCACTAAGCTTCTTAAGAAATACATGGATGTTTTTGCCTGGTCCTACCAGGATCTAAAAACATATCAGCCTGCGGAAGTTCAACACTACATCCCACTTAAACCAGAACAAAAACCTTTCAAGCAGAAGCTGCGGCGGCACAATCCTACCATTTCAGGAACCATCTTTGCAGAAATCCAGAAGTTGTTAGATGCAAAGATTATCTATCCCATACACCATTCGGAGTGGTTGGCCAACATAGTCCCTGTAAGAAAGAAGAGTGGCGAAATTAGGCTGTGCGTGGATTTCCGCAACCTTAATCAAGCTTCATTAAAGGATAACTACCCTATCCCCATCATGGATCACACTCTGCAGGTGGTCACTGGATCTGAGATGCTTTCCATGCTTGACGGCTTCTCAGGATACAATCAAGTCAAGGTGGCCGAGGAAGATCAATACAAAACGGCGTTCATCACACCTTGGGGAACCTTCGCATACCAGAAGATGCCTTTTGGCCTGATTAATGCGGGTGCTACATTTCAAAGAGCTATGGATCTAGCCTTTGCTCATCTCAAAGATATAAGCATAGTTGTGTACCTGGATGATTTGACAGTCTTTTCCAAAGATAGAAGCACGCATATTTCAAACTTGGAAGAGGTCTTCATACAATGCCGCAAGCATGGTATTTCTTTGAATCCTAAGAAATCCATCTTTGCTGTAACCGAAGGAAAGCTGCTTGGGCACATTGTTTCCAAAGAAGGAACAAAGATAGATCCAGAGCGTGTCAAATCCATTCAGACATTGCCTTTGCCCACATCCAAAAAAGGAGTTCACTCTTTCTTTGGAAAAGTGAATTTTCTCAGAAGATTCATTCCTGACTTTGCTGAGCTAACCCGTCATATTTCGAATATGATGAAGAAGACACAAGATTTTAAATGGAGCAGCGAAGGGAAGGAAGCTTTCGAGAAAATCAAAGAGGCCCTGTCGAAAGCTCCAGTCTTGGTTTCACCTGACTTCAGTAAAGGATTTATTCTTTATTGTTATTCTTCCGAACACACTATGTCAGCAATTCTGATGCAGAAAAATCAAGAGGACGCAGAAGCTCCTATTGCTTTCATGAGCACGCCCCTTAAAGCCTATGAGTTGAAATACACTCCAATGGAAAAGCACGCATATGCAGTGGTGAAGGCGTGCAAAGCATTCAGGTATTATATTCTTTCCTCGCACACTGTGGTTTTGGTTCCAGATACTGCAGTTAAATCCATTCTTACTCAGCAAGAGTTAGGATTATTGAGAGGCACATGGGTGACAAAAGTTCTGGGTGACAAAAGTTCAAGAATATGACCTGGATATTAAACCAACAAAGCTGTGTCCGAGGAAGAGGTCTGTGTGAACTAATGACAGAGATGAAAGCATCAGTACCTGAAGCAGATCAGGATGGGATAGATGAAGATTTACCTGCAGTACTTTTTATAGATCTGGTAGAGGAGTGGTACAGTAACATTGCTTACTTTCTGACGTATGGAGAATGCCCAGATCAACTTTCCAGAAAAGAGAAACGAACAATCAAACTTAAATCCAAAGATTTTGTTCTTTGGGATAATGGTTTGTACAAGAAAGGAATTGATGGCGTATTTCTCAGATGCGTGGACAAAGCTCAACAGGATCAGCTACTACAACAGTTTCATGACATGGCTTGCGGTGGTCATTTCTCAGCCCGAGTCACTGCACACAAGATCCTTAGAGCAAGGTATTACTGGCCCACCCTTTTTCAAGATACTGCAGAATGGGTAGCTAAGTGTCAAGCATGCCAACATTTTGTTGGGCGTGTGAAATTGCCTGCATTACCTCTAAAACCCATTGTGATTGAAGAACCTTTCCAACAGTGGGGTATGGATTTTATTGGAATGCTTAACCCGGCTTCCAGTGCCGGTCATCATTACATTCTAACAGCTACTGATTATTTCAGTAAGTGGGTAGAAGCTATTCCTGTGAAGACTGCCACTTCCGCCGAAGTGTGCAATTTTATAAAAGAAAATATTATTGTCAGGTTTGGCGTACCCAGCAAAATTGTAGCAGACAACGCTCCGAATCTTTCTTCTGAGGAGTTGGTGGAATTCTGCTACACTTATGGGATTCAACTTGTTCATTCCTCAAACTACTATCCACAAGGGAATGGTCAAGCTGAATCTAGTAATAAGAACTTGGTAACTATCGTGCGCAAGCTTGTAACAGAAAATCAAAGGACTTGGCATAAAAAGTTGTTTGATGCATTATGGGCCGATAGGATCACACCAAAGAGGGCGATAGGCATGTCCCCTTTTCAGCTGCTATATGGTAGAGACACAGAGCTGCCTCTCACCTTGGAATTGCCTGCCCTACGACTTTCTAAAGCCCTGGAGGATTCCACATTCACGGATGCTATTGATAAAAGAATCATGTACCTGACTGAACTGAGGGAAGTACAAACTCAAGTTGCAGATAGGTTGACAGAGCATCAAAGGAAGGTGAAAGTCATCTTCGACAAAAAAGCCAGGGAAAGGAAATTTGAAGTCAATGACTGGGTCCTCTTATGGGACAAAAGAAGAGAAACAAAAGGCATGCATGGAAAGTTCGATTCACTATGGAAAGGGCCTTTTGTGATCAAAAAGATCGCCGGAGCAGATAGCTTCATTCTTGCTCATCAGGATGGAGTTGAATTGCCGTTGCCTTTCAATGGGCAACACTTGAAGCTGTTCCGGACATGAGAAGCAGGGTAAAACCTGTATGTACATAAATAAATCTTTGTTTGTTTTTTCTTGTTTTGTCTTGTTTTGGTGTTGTGTTGTGTTGTGTTTGTTTGCCTGACCCCGTGCCCAAAGGACAAGATACGAAACCAGAGATGCTGGGATCTCATCTTTTCCCTTTGTCATTCTGACAAGAGAAAAAGATGTCCACAGACGGAGCCAACTGGTGTCACTCAGATTTCACCCTGAAATCTGTGACTACCCAATCCGAAAAAATTTCGTACTTTTAAAATAGTGGGTCGTTTGTTGTTTTTATTGCCTGAAAGTTCCTG
Source organism: Taxus chinensis (assembly GCA_019776745.2). NCBI lineage: Eukaryota > Viridiplantae > Streptophyta > Pinopsida > Cupressales > Taxaceae > Taxus > Taxus chinensis. The sequence continues at coordinate 544,241,514 of CM034151.1, read as the reverse complement.
TATTGCGTCAAAATAATCCTAAAGAGCCATATTAGCCTTTTTCGCCAAATACCCAGATGCCCAAAATTGTTTTATTCTGTCGTCGGGATTTGTCTGCGGGAAATTTGTATTTAATTATTTTGAGCCCCGTATGAGGCTATTTGCGCTCTGTTTTAACTCCATTATAAGCGAATATGTTATTATTCCTATGTACCAGAAGGATTTTAACTTATTTTAAGTTTTGGGCTTTATTTGTAACTTTTGGCAATTTTTCGTGTTTTTGTGGTGTCCCGTTCTGTTTTCTGTAAAATTTCTCTGGAACAACTCCTTTGCCGGGTAAGCCCGATTTTTGGCCTGGAGCGGCTAGAAAACATATACGCACATTGTGCCCGGAGGAAGTCGCCATCGGAGGTCTGGATCACTGGGAAAAAGCGAAGTCGTGCACAGAAAAGCCCCTGCGGGGATGGGCGCATTTTTGGAAAACAAAGGATTTAAGCTGCGATGGGAAAAATATAAGCCGCAGGCAGGGTGGGAATTTTATACCTGCCTGGCAGGGTACTTTTTCCCGTGTTATAAAAATCACTTAAGTGGATCACGGGGTTTTGGTGCCTGCCTGGCAGGGTAAAGCATCCCGTTATCAAAAAATTCTTAAAAATAGAATTACATGTGCAAAAAAGTGCGCCCCCTTTGGTGAGAGATTAAAAGAATTAAAATTGATTATTTTTATTAATCTTTCTTCTCAAAAAGTGCGCCCAAGCTTGGAGGAGGTCAACAAGTCAAAGATGGAATAAAAGAAAGGAGTCAAATGCATTAAATTTAATTTATTTAATGGCTGCCCTCTTCCTCTCAAAAAGTGCGCCCCATTTGGGTATTATTTAATGTTTTTTAAGGCATTAAAACATTAAATTAATTTCTATTTTCAGTGGCTATGGTCAAAGCACACTGTGGGGCTTGAGTGAAGTGCTGTGTGAAGGATTAAATTGGATTAATTTAATTTATTGGATGGCTGTCCTTAAACATGCTATTTTTAAAAGAGAAAAGCATGATTTTTAATTAATTAATTGCCTTTAATTGTTAGGGCAATTATTAATTATAGAATTGTGAAGGTTATATAAGCATGGGCAGCCATATGGGTGAATAATTTAATTCACAGGTAAAGAATTGCAGCTAGGAGGAAAAGTGCGCCCCCATTAGAGGAAGGATTTTGTTCAGACAAAGTGCTAACAAGGCTAAAAGCTTCCAGATTTGGCGCATGCTTTGGAGAAGGTTGATCTTCGTCTGCATAGTTGTTTTCACAGGTGTTACAGGAGCTCAGGTGTTGATTGAAAGGATTCATGCTCTCTTTATGTGCAAATTAAACACCAATTTTTGGGGCAGCAGGCTTGAAAAGTGCAGATTTTTATAATTTAAATTCACTATTCATGCTCCGGTGGCCATTTTTGTCTGAATAAATTGCAGGAATTCATTACAGGTGCTTTACAAAAGAAAAGGAGTTTTTATCAATGTCCAATACATTGCAAATATCCTCCGAATCTGAAGAATTGTCCAGATCTGCACCAGTATTGAAGAAATCCGGCCAAGTTAGAAGAAAAAGAATTATTCAGACAAAGATAGACAAAGCCATGGCGAAAGGAGATGAAAAAGAGAGCACGATGGATTCATGCATTGCTTCCAAACTTTCAGACATAGGAGACACAGATCTAGGCCCAGAACCTCTTTCTGATTTGATTGATAGATCCAGAGCTGGAAAGACTTCACTCATGCGTGCGGTCAAAAGTAGCGGAATTATCCGAGCTGCAGCTTTCCCATGTACAGCCCAATTGCCAGAGTTCGTGATGGAGTGTGCTAGATCTTATCATCCTTCATCCAGATCAGTGCGTGATGTTGCGGGAAAGACAATAATTCGTTTGGATGCGGAATTCATCAATTATTGTCTGAAGATTCCAGTGCGAAAGGTGGTGACTTCTATTAGCATTCAGGATGCTGACAGTAGATGGGAGAAACATAGAGCTGATTGCGTGAGCATAATGAACAGCCGGTTCATGAAGAAGCCTAGATCCCCTTCAAAGTTCCCGAGAACTCTTCCACGGTCCAATTTGGTGCAGGAAGCAGATGATGTCGTCAAATTGCTATGCAGGTTGAATGGCGAAGCGAATGCCTACACTTTCCGTACATGGATGTATGCTTTCATCAGGACCATTGAAATCAACAAGGTTGATTCTATAATCAATTGGTCGGAAATTATTAGCAGCAACATCGGTGAGCAACTTCGGAACGTGAAGCGTACTTTCAGCTTCAAGATGACTTCGTACTTGGTATATGCTGCAGCTTCACAGGGTGTCTTTTCCAAGCTGGATAGATGTGGTGTTCTTTCCAAGGACCCCATTTTCGAGTGCTACCCACAGCTTACTGTACCTGCATGCGAGAAGGACTTCAAAGTGATCAACGATGACTTCTTCTACGATTTCATCTGCAGGCTAGACAAAGACTTGAAGACTCACAGGGTAAGCAAGGAAGCGTGGGAAGCAGTGTCCAAGATTGGCAGTTTATTCATCCAGTTTGCAGATTTCACATACCTCAGGGTTACGGGCTTTTCTGGAGAACCTATAAAGATGCCCAGGTATCCAAGTGATAGAGTGATCGCCATGGAGCTGAGCAGGCAACTCGTAGAGTTACACGACCTTCAGTTGAAACGGCACAAGTCTACGGGCTTCTTCCCAATCACTGTGGGATATTACAGTTGCATCAGCATTCACAGAGCTCGAGGGATGGAAGCGCAAATGTTATCCGAGTATGAGCAAGAGTTCTTCCCTGCACGGCTTAACTTCGATCCATTTGGAGTAGCCAGGAAGACAATCTCCCAGGAGTACGCACATGTGCCTTCGTTAGAAGATTTCTGGATGAAGTGCAGAAGTGAGTACGAGGTTAGAAAGAAAGATTTCAGCAGGCTATCAGCAAAGCAAGTGTTCGACTTTGGACTAGCGCGGATACCTGCGGATCTTAAAGATGATGGGAACGTGGTACTTGACACTTACCATCAGATGGGAGGAGATAAAGCTATACTGCAGGATAACATTGGAGGCTGCCATTCAATTGAAGAGAGATCTGGAGCTGTGTTGGTGAATACTTCGAGCTGGCTGCTAACGAAGGGATACTGCCTTGATGAAGTATTGATGAATCAAATCACGGGCAACTTCGGCGCAGGAGATTCCCTCAAACGAAAGCATGAAGGAGAAAGCAGCAGAAGGTCCGAGAAGTTGAAAGTACACAGAAGATCTCAAGAGAAAGAGAAGACCACTTCTACGACCATAGCTTTGACTCCGACTTCTCCAGTACCCAGAGGATCACCAACTATTGCACCGCAGCAGCAGGATGCTTCCATGCCTTCATTGAAACCGGCGACATTCGTTTTCTCTCCGCAGCCACTTCGTTCAGCACCCGTTCCAGAGGAGATGTTGAAGCTGCAGATGACGGAGTTCGAAAGAGCTTTGTCCTTGGATGTTTCAGAAGATGGCAGCCATGACACTGTGGCACTTTCTGACGGAGAGGATGCAGAGCGGGAGATGGTAGTGCACTCAGTGACTTCTTACTCCCCGAGAAATAACTTCTCGGGATGGTTAGCTTTGCAGTTGGTTCCGGAAGCAAGAGTAGAGATGAACTTAGAGGAGCATGACTTGCAGCTACTTCAGGATCTGAGCAGAAGAGACAGAAGGCCTAAAGTTGCTAAAGCAACTTCTAGGTTGATCATCAAAGATTCGGGAGAGAAGTTTGCTGAGATATCAATTCCGGCGGAAGGAAAGATAGAAGAGGAGCTCATGGCAGAAGATGTGACGGTGACCAAAATACCACTCGGTCAAGCTACCACTGAAGGATTGAAGCAGGACACGCAAACGTTGCTGGATGCTTTGTTCCTTAGGCTTGACAGTGAAAAGGCGGAGAAAGAAGAGCTGCAGAAGCAAATATCTCAATTATGTGAGATCATAGCCAAGGTTGCTAAACCTTCCATTCAGCCCATTTCAGAGCAGGTGAGTGATCATCTTATGCAGGAAATGGAAGATGCGAAGCAATCAAGTAAAGGCTATTGACGAATGGAAAGATCTGATTATTCGTCAAGCTTCTGTGCAACTTGGGGAAGTGCCAGCCCGCCTAAAGGTTATGAAAGATGCAGCAAATCAACTAAAGCAACTGATGGAAAGCATAGAAGGCATGAATACAGTTGCAGAGAGTAACCTGAGTATTTTGGCCGAGATCAACAAGCTGCCGGGAGATGTATTGGTTGCAGAACAAATTGTACCGGATGGATCAGTCGAGAAGGGGAAGCAGCTAGAGTTTGCAGTATCTTTCCGTTTGGAGATCTGCAGAGTTTTGCTGAAAAGGATGCAGGTGCTTGAGAGTAGAACATCAGATTTACCAGACAGTAGCATTTCTTTCACTGAGGAAAGAGTGGATGGAGGTGTTACTTCATACGTGCGGATTGTTTCTAACGAGGTGCATGATTCCCTGGAAGGTTCTCTTCTGATGGTGCAAAAGAGAATTGATAAAGCTACCAAGCCTTTCACGATGAATTCTATCAGTAGATTGGTGGCGCTGCAGGCAGACATTGCGAGGTTCGGGCCGAGTTTGGAAGAGGTGGAAGCATGCAGCAAAGTGTTGAATGAAGGGTTGCTGCAGTTCAGGACAGAGAAGGAAGCAGTGGCTAAAACAGATGGAAGGATGCTGAATTATATGTTCGACAAGTATATCAGATATCAGAACAAGAAGAAGATGTAAACATTACAGCTGGCATGACTTCTTCTATTTTCTATGTTCCCGGATGAAATTGTAAAACTTCTAAGTTATTGGTTTTGCAACCATTACTTGAAGTCATGTGGAACTATTCTATTAGTTAAGTGATACATGTGTCACTTAAGAAGAAGTTAGTTGAGGATGATTGCCAAATGTCATCTTTACTTGTTGTTCATACTTTAGTTCAGTTTGAGTCTTCTATTTGTACTTTCCCTCCTACATTCTATAAGTAGGAGAAGAACCTCCGGGTTAATGATCGATCAGAATTTGTAAGAAGCAATCTTGTGTTCTAGACTTTGTGCTGAACCCCTGAGAGCCACTTGTTGCAGAGGAATACAAAGAAGCAGGTTTCCGGAGAACTTTGTGTCACGGCGTACTGTGTTTCTTGCTTTTAAATCTTTAGATCTTTTAAGTAAACTTTGTGTTATTGTAGATCTGGATCTAGAGCTGCCTTTGCTTTATAATTCTGTGTGTTCAAATCTATTAAGTTTCTTCTATGTGCATGCAATTAGCTCTGCTATCTACTAATTGGGATGCACATCTTCCTTATTTCTTCTCTGTAATTCCTTTACTTTCTTCTTCTATAATTTTCCTTTCTTAAACAGCTGCTTACTTGCTGCAGAACTTCTTAGTTATGGTTCATGAACTAAGTGGTTAAAGTAAAACCCCCTGATAGATAATAACACATTTATATTGACAAATCTGACACGGGAGCCTCACCGGTTATATGAGGGAGATTTATCTCATGACTGCCTAGGTTTAATTGCTATGCAGAAAATCTAGCTAACAAGAATGTTGTACAAGTTGTCACAGACAATGCAACAGCATATGCGGCGGCTGGGAGACTACTTCAATATTGACATCCATCACTCTTTTGGACTCCTTGTGCAGCTCATTGCCCTTACCTTCTTTTGGAGGACATAGGCAAAATTGATTGGGTGAGGCCGGTTGTAGAAGATGCAAGAACAATAATGAAGTACATATACAATCACCCTTGGGTTTTGAGCTTGATGAGAGAACACGCAAAGGGGAAAGAGCTTGTTCGAGCCGGTGTCACAAGGATTGCAACTAACTTCTTGACGTTGCAAAATATTTCTAGTTTGTTGACACCTGTGAAACAAATGTTTGTGAGTCAAGATGGCTAGACTCACAATATTCGAAGAAAGCTGACGGAGAGCGGGTTGCAAAGATAGTTTTTGTTGATATCTTTGCAAAGAGAGCTATAGAGATCATCAAGGTAATTTCAATTTTCAATTTATATTTCATTCCTTTATTTTAATTTGATAAATTATAAATATATTGTTTTACTTTTCACTTTTTTACTTTATTTGTAATATGTATTGTAAGTTTGCAGCCTTACATTTTAATTTGTGTGTATGTGTTAAAGTCGTTTGTGAGGGTTTTGTGTTTGGTTGATGGGGAGCAAAACCCCATGGGGTTTATATATGAGGCCATGGATAGGGCAAATGAGTCTATCCAAAACTATTACAGGGGGAATATCGTCAGATATGGTCCCTTTTGGGACATTATTGATCGGAGGTGGAACAATAAACTCCAACAACCTATTCATGCAACGGGGTACTACCTCAACCCCAAGTATTTCTACTCCGACAGCTTCACAGACGTGAACGGAGAGGTTATGGAGGGCCTTTCAACATGTATTGAAAGGATGATACCGCATGTTGAGACGAGGGACCTCGGCATTTTAGAGCTGCAGAGTTACAAACATGCTAGGGGCATGCTCTTTTCTTTGGTGTTAGTTATTCAAGGGAGAGCCATGCAGTCACCAGGTAATAAAAATTAGAATGTTTACCAAGTTACTTATTAGTTACAAATTTAATTTTATTAATTACTTATAAATTGTTTATTATCTTGTTTGTAGGTTCTTGGTGGGAGGATTGGGTAGGGAATATCCCGCATCTTCAAAAGCTAGCCCTCAGAATTCTATCTCAAGCTTGTAGCACTTCTGGATATGAACACAACTGGAGTTTGTTTGAGGCCATTCACACGAAGAAGCGCAACAAGTTGAGTTAAAAACAGCTCAACGACTTGGTTTTTGTGCAATACAATCTCCAGCTTCGCACAAGAAAAGTGGAGGCCACATCAAAGGAGCTCATTGATTTGGATGAGATAGATCCATACAACGAGTGGATTATGCTAGAAGAGGAAAACCCTGTGTTCACAGAGGACGAGATTGCTTCTTTTGAGAGGGAGGCTATGGAGGGAGAAGCACTAACAAAACTGAGAGGAGATATTGAATTGGATGACATCTTGGGAGGTGATCTCCAACATGCAGCAGAGGAGCCACCAGCACCACCATCTAGTTCCAGGGTCGAACCAGAGTCGCAACCTTCTAGGAGGAGCGAGGAGACGCAGCCGAGTGTGGGGACTAGTAGAGGCACTAGACCCAATATTTCTCTAGATTGGGGAATAGGAAAATGTAATTTATTGTAAATTGCAACTTGCATAAAATGAAATTTATGATGACATTTTTCAATGTCAATCATCATAAATTCATATTACTTATCAGTCGGTTGTTGTATTCGCATGATGATGTGATTTTGTATTGTATTTGTACTCAAATCTAATAGAAAACACTTCAACATTTTATGGGCTCATTTGATACAAGTATGTGAACTATGGTTCCTTCCATCATTCGTGTCTCACAATTGAACTATCTCTGAGATGTGTGTAGAAGTGTGTTTTTGCTTTGAAAATTACAAGTGAGATTCTTGACATGCCTCAACACTAAGAAGGTACCTACCACTTAGCAAGTTGTGTCGAAGTCGGTGGCCTCTATAGGGGTGTTAAAATGTTGTTATGGAAAATGCAAGAACTATGCAAGTGTGTGCTACAAAGGTGGCACAAGATTGAGAAGTGAGCAAGCTTGGCGCCAGAGTGCAAGATGTTGATTATGTTGCAAGACTTTGGAAGATTTGCACAAGGTGACAATGTATATGAGGCACTGTAATTAGGCGCAAGAAGACCATAAGACTTTTGCATGTGCAAGCTCTACACAAGATTGCGAGAAAGTGCGATTCAGCTTAGATGCTTTTTCCTTACACATGCTACAAGCGGTGCGGCGTAAAAGAGAACACCCTGAACTCCAAAATGGGCACAAATGTGGAGTGTGCACACCTACATAGTTGCGCACAGATGATTTTAGGTGGGCTCAAGAATCGCATCCAACTCAACGTTCACATACTTAATCCAAGTTTTGCATCTGACTCCATCGTCTTCACATGCAAGGAGACCTAGTTGACAAAATGAAGCCATTCACAAGCATCAAAGATCATAATTCTCTTGCACAATCATTCACTTGGCCTACCAAGTTAACTCCTCGACAAATTGGAGAAAACCCAACAAAAGAGTTATGTTTCAACTGTGACAATAAATACAGCCGCGGGCATAAATGTATTGAAAAGATATTTTTCTACATTGAAATTGGCAAATGAAGAAGAGGATGAACGAGAAGCAACACAAGTTGATGTTATGTTAGAGGAGAAATGAAAAGAGACCCAACCAATTATTTCTTGTCATACACTTATAGGCATTAACACTCCTCAAACCCTCAAAGGTAATGGGTTTTCTAAAGAAACAGAAGGCGACAGTGTTGAATGACTCAGGAAGTACCCATAACTTCATTAACAATAAATAGGTGGTACGGTTGAACTGTTTTGTTTATTTGGCTTCCAAATTTCAAATGATGATTGCAAATGGTGGCACAATCAGTTGGTCAAAGAAACGCCATAGTATTAAAATTGCCACGAGGTAAACATTATTTAAGGAGTCCAATGGATGACAACCTTGGGAACGATCGAGACAAATTTCCAAGAGTTGTTCATGTATTTTCATTAAAATGGCAGGACATAAGAACTACCTAGGTTGCAAGCAAAGTCCTCACAATTAGTTCGTTTTCATCATATGTTGAAGATTCTCAAAAATGAAGCAGAGGGGTTTGTGGAAAAATTGTTATCATTAGAAGCACAACCAACCCAGATGTCTACACCACCAAAGCTACAAGAAATTGTTGATAAACACTTAGTAGTTTATTGGGAGATGCCCAAAGGACCCCAAAGCAGTGTTACCTAAGACTCTGTGGCGGCAGGATAACAGGACGGCAAAAAATTTGTAAATTTTGGGGATGGCGGGGGGACGATGAGGGGACAGCTAATTAAAAAATATTTAAATATTTAAAATATAAATAATGTATTGACTAAACTATATAAATAAGCTGAAATAAAACCATTTGACATTTAAATAAGTTAAAACATGAAATCATAAATATCAAATACATTTAAATTTTAAATTATTAGTTAAACGTAAAAGTTAGAACTTAGAAAGTAAATTGAAATACATAGCAAGTTAGTAACATATGTCATGTAGTGAATGCTTAACTTTTTTGTGATAATTACAAATTCATAAATATCAAAATTCAAATACATATAGTTATACATAATTTAAAACCATTTGAATCTAAGACTTAAAATTAAATAAGTTGAAATAAATTATAAAACCATTATGATTGATCAAGTGACGATAGTTGTATTCATATCATTAATCTCATATTCAAATACACCAACAATTGTCTATTGTCAATATTACAAAAACAAGAGGACAAGTATCAGTCTAAAAATTAGAATCAACATCTGAAGCAACATCCATGAACTCCTCCTTGCTGGAACTATCATCTTTGTCCTCAAAGGAAACCCCAATTATTCCCCATTGCATAGTATTATCCTCTTTTACCTGCCTCGACTCCTCAGGATCTACATCCCACTGTAATGTTGGGGTCTCCTTGTACTGAGTTGTCTTGCAATCCATAAGATGCAAAGCACTGTGTATGGCTACAAGTTTCTCCGCTCTCGCAAAGGTAAGCCTATTCCTCTTAACAGAGTGAATCCATCCATATGTAGACCAATTCCTCTCAGAGGAAGAGGAGCTAGAAACTTGGGAAAGGAGGTGAATTGCAAGTGTTCGCAGCAATCCTAGAAGCCCATACAGTCGCCACCAACTCATTGGCTACTCATGTGGCAATGTTACCCTGTCCGCCTTTGCTGAAGTTTTGTACCCATCACGTTCAATGAAGTTGAGCCACTCCAACCTGATCTGTGAAGCCTCCTATGGACTATACATTTTTTTAAAGGCCTTCATAAGGCCCTTCTTCATCTCATCATCATCCAAAGGGATAACTTTACCTGACCTCTCCACATACAATTTGGGATTCAGTGCATACATAACCATATGTAGAGGAGTGTTCAACTTCTTCCATCTATGTTAAATAATGGGTTGAATATGTTCACTGTAGAACTCCAAAGTGGGGTCCCTCGCTCAAATAGTTGCCTTCATTTGCCCAAGCATGTTGTTAATGCACTCATAGATCTCACCAAGATTGGGGCAGTTAGAATCCCCATATTTGATGACAGTAAAAACTGGAGTTATAATTGATATGATGTATTTCATACCAACCCAAATTGTTTCTCTCAACATCGCTTCCTTCACTCTTTTCCCTTGCTCTGTCTTTGACTCACGCCACCTAGTCCAATCTTGTGTCATAATCATAATTTGCAGGGGCTCCTACAACTCAAACATTCTCTCCAACAAAATAAAATAGGATGCAAAGCAAGTGTCAACTAGTTTCAGAAATTCCTTCTTCGAAAGAGTATCAAAGATGTGTGGTGATTGCATACGAATTTTTGCACGTCCCTAACCTTATTCACTATCTGGTTGACCCACTGAATCTTCCCTATGTCTTTCAGTGTGTTGTTCATGGCATGCACACAACACAGGGTCCAATAAATATGATTATAGTCTAGCTCCACTAGTTTGCTAGTTGCCCTGCATACATAAGTTGCATCCACAATGACTTGTATAACATTTGAAGGTTCAACCTCCTTAATGGCATCCTTGAAAATTTGAAACTGGAACTCAGTATCTTTTCGCTTCCCAAAATAATCAATTGCTCTCAAGAAATATGGTCCATCATTGCAAGAGACGGTGATATTGATGAGAGGACGGTGTCTAATATCCGTCCACCCATCCATGATAATGTTGCATCCATGTGACACCCATGTGACCTTCATCTCCTCCATCAACAAATTAACCTTGGAATAGTTTTTTATACAAGATTGTTGTCCTCAGTTTGGTGTCTCCAGGAGGCACATAACTTGTACCTACTTTTGCAACCTTAGCCATAGCCTCTTTGTAATACGAAGAGCGAGTGGCATGAAATGGGATTTTAGCAACATAAAAAAATTCCCAATAGCATCATGTGTCTCTTCCTTTGTCTTTGAATCAAACATGTCTACAACTAGATTGGGGGATGCACCCACGGCCTTTCTCTTCCCTCTGCTTTCCACTTATGTCATTCCAAAACTAGAACTAGCCAAAGTATTCTTGTCAGTCCTATGAGAGCTCAAAGGAGTGTTAGCCGCACAACTAGTACCACGAACTTCTGGAACATTGTTTGTGGTATTTCCATTGAAAATTCTCACTATCTTTGTTATTTTCTCTAGTGAAATGGCCTTACAAATACCAAACCCCCTTCCTGTAAGGTGCAACAAGTGTGCATTGGTCTTGGTGATGTTGTCATACCAAGTCAACGCACATATGTTGCACTTCCATAATTTACTCCCCCCCTCTAGAACTTGGGGTTCTCAAGTATCTCAACAAATTGTTGCAATGGCTTCTTCTTATCAAATGGTCCAATGGCAAATTTGAACAACAATTGAGAGGAGCAATTGGTAGCACTACCAGCTGAACTACCGATTGTCGTTGGCACTACATTTTGTCTCTCTTCTCCACTTCACCCCATTATGTCATCACCAACAGTTCCACCTATCTCAAGTTCAACCCTCTCCTCCTCTGATTCATACTCATACTTAGAAGAACTAATGTTGATGATTGTTGGGGCTGCAATGAATTAAAAAAAAACATAACTATATATAATGAATTATTATTTTTTTAAATAACCATAAGTATAGGCAATGATTATAATTTAATTTATAAACAAGAAAAACAGCCATAAGTTATAACTATAATTATTATTCAATGAATTAAAAAAACACTAAGGTATAAGTTATAACTATATGCAATGATTAAGGAAAAGTAAAACATTCAAACTATATGCATTGTATAATGAATAATTTTTATTGAAAATAGCCATAAGTTATAATTAGTAATGTTCATAGTATTAAACTTCATAGTCCACAGTTACCATAAAAAGTCATATGCTATTAGGCCCATAACTAGTTACCATATGCAAAAATATTAAAACACAAAAACGTAAAAAGTAAAACTAAAAACTAAAACATCTAACATTATTATAGGAGTATTAAGTTTTTCGTTTTTGTATCTAGATTCTACATTCATGTGTATCTATTCTCAAAATTTCTGTATTCAGAATTCCTAATGTTATTGTTTCTATGTTCTAGAAATGTGCATCATAATATCATGGAAAAGTTAAACCTAACCAGACCTATTCAGTGAATCATTCAATCAACAATCAAGAGCTTTATGTGTTATTTGTAACTTTTAAAATGTAATTAAAAATAATAATAAACAGTTACAACCAAACCATATGCAGTATGCATTTTGTAAAATCCTACAAACTATAAACATGATTGCATTACAAAAACTAAAAAACAGCCACTAAAAAATGCAAATAGATCTAAATTTTAAAAACAAACATTGTAAGAAACAAAAACTCCTTCAAAACGTCCTAGAGATAAGTATAATGAAAAAAATTATAAATACCTCTTGCTTGCACTTCTCTTGCTCTTGCCCTCACTCTTGCTCTTGTTCTTGCTCTTGCCCTGCTTCCTCTTGCTCTTTTTTCTTCTCTTTGCACACTTTGCTCAAGTGTGAATATTGAATGTGATATAGAATGAGCCCATAGAGTCATTTTATAACACAGAATGACACTTTTAGGGTTAGGTTTAGGTTAGTATGTTTGTTTTATGTTATTATTATTTTTCAATTAAAAAAATATTAAGATTCATTAAAATGTTTTTTTAAGTTAAGGGTGAAATAGACGTGGGGGACGGCTAGGCGTCCCCCAAGACGTCCCTTGACCTTCCCAAGGACGTCTAGTCGTCCACGGCGTCCCCAACGTCCCCGAGACGTTTCCCTTCTCCCCAAACATCCCGGAAACATTTCTCCCCTTTTCATTTAGTTGGAAACATGGGGGGCCATTTCCCCCAGTCTTGTTGTCCCCAAGACATCCAGAAAGTCCCGAACTCCTGGGTTTTGGGGGGATGTGTCCCCGCATAACACTGCCCCAAAGGACTACCCCCGCACAAAAGGGATAATGATCAAGCCATTTAGTTGATACGAGGGATCCAACCACCCAACATCATGCCTTACCAATATGTACAAAAGAGTAAGATTGAGAAAATGGTACTAAAGGAGTTAGAGGCCAGTATTATCAAATATAGCAAAAGTGCATATTCCTCTCCAATGGTGCTGATGAGTAAGAAGGATGAGACCTGGCGCATGTGTCCAACCTGTAGGGAACTCAACAAGTACACCATCAAAAAATAGTTCCTCGTCTCAATAAATGATTATTTTCTAGATGAGTTACATGGTGTTGTACACTTTATGAAACTGAATGCTTGCTCAAGTTACCATGAAATTGGAATCAAAGAGGAGGATATGCATAAAACAACTTTTAGAACCCATGAGAGCTAATATGAGTTTTCTATAATGCTTTTTGGCCTTATAAATGCACCATCTACATTTCAAAGTTTAATGAACATTATTTTCAACCATTTCTACAGAAATTTGTCTTGGTATATTTTGTTGACATCTTAAGGTACAGAAAAACATGGGAAGAACACTTGCAGCATGTGAATCAAGTTCTGATAACTCTTAAAAAAAACATCAGCTTTATGCCAAGTCGTCCAAGTGCATAAAAACATGAGAAGAATGCTTACAGCATGTGAATCAAGTTTTGATAACTCTTAAAAAAACATCAGCTTGATGCCAAGCCATCCAAGTGTGCTTTCAGACATAAAAGTGGATCACATTGTTTCATCTGAAGACATAATAGTGGATCCTCACACGATCAAGGCCATGGTAGAATGAAAAGTGCCAAAAAGCCTCAAGAACCTACGGGGCTTCTTAGTACTAACATGGTATCATCAACAATTTGTAAAAAATTACAATAGCATAGCAGCACTACTCAAGCCTTGATGAAGGACTCAAGTCACCACCAAGGCATTTAAAAAGTTGAAAGAGGCCATGTGCACCACCTCAATATTTGGCTACCCCTCATTTTTCAAAAACCTTTATTGTTGAATGTGATGCGTCGAGGTATGGAATAGGGACACTACTCATGCAAGAAGGATGACCCATTGCATTTGAGTGTCATCAACTCAACAGTCAGAATTTGTTGAACCCCGTTTCTGAGAAGGAAATGATGGCTATTCTCCATGAAATCAAACAATGGAGACAATATATGATGGGTAAACACTTTAAGGTGAAGATGGATCATGATAGTCGAAAATAATTATTGGAGTAGAGCTTGTCATTCAAAGAACAACAAAAATGAGTCACAAAGATGTCGGGATATGACTTTGAAATCGTCTATAACAAAGGGAAGGATAATCTAGTGGTGGATGCACTATCCAAAAGGGATGAGTCCACAAAGGCTCTATTGTATACCATGTCAGGCACATATGGTGAATGAATCGAGATCAAAATGCGAGAATGACATGGATGCATAGGTGCTCATCTAAAAGCTCCAAGAAGATTCGAGTGTACCAGACAAATTTGCATTGTACACGGATCCTTTGTACATGTGTGAAAATTTCGCCCTTAATAATGTTCTTACGGAGCTCCATATATCTCCCATATGGGGACACTCAAAATTCTTGATCCTTGTACATGTGTGAAAATTTCGCCCTTAATAATGTTCTTATGGAGCTCCGTACATCTCCAATATGGGGACACTCATAATTCTTAAAGACTAATCATAGAATCAGGAAGGATTTCTTTTGGGAAAGACTAAAAGGGGAAATCAAAAAATTTGTTGCTAAATGCATGGTGTGTCAGAAAAACGAGGTTGAGACAATTAAGACCTCGCGTCTTTTGCAGCCCCTATCTATTCCTAGCCAAATATGGGAGTAAGTTTCCATGGATTTCATAACAAGGTTTACGGAAACATGTCATCATGGTGATCATGGATAAGCTCACCAAATATGCCCATTTTTTTGCCTTGTCACATCCATTTGTAGCAAGTACAGTTACATCAACTTTTACTGATATAGTTCAAAAGCTACAAGGGACCCCAAGGATCATAGTAATTTATCATGATCCTTTCTTTACCAGAAATTTTTGGATTGATTTATTCTCCTATATGGGTACTCAATTGACTCATAGCTCGTCATATCATCCCCAATCTGATCGGAAGATAGAGGTGGTCAATGAATGCTTAGGACATTATCTATGTTGTTTTGCCTCAAAAAAATAGACCTAATGGATTCAATGGTTGCCACTACAAGAATTGTGGTATAACACTTCTTTTCATACATCTTCCAAAATTTCTCCATTTTCGGCACTGAATGGATACCATCCACCATCCATCACATCATCCTTGAGGGTCCAGCCAAAGGTTCACGTAGTTGAAGACCACATCCACCACTAGCAGAAGGTACTAGCTAGTCTTAGAGAGAACATGGCAATGGCACAAAATCCAATAAAGCAACAATTTAATCAGCACAACAATGAAATACATTTTAAAGTTGGAGATTAGGTTTTTGTGCACTCAAAACCATTTAAGAAAGCGGGATAACAATCTTTCTCCTAGAATTATTGCCCTTATCATGTCTTGAAGTGGAATTTGGCAATATAATATGCAAGATGGAGTTACCTCATTCTATAAGAATATATACGGTCTTCCATGTATCCTACTTCAAGATCACTAGACAAAGAGTATCAACATAGATAGAGTTATCAAAGTTGGATGAAGAGGCTATAATCGTTTTGGAACTTGAGGAGATCCTTTAGACATACACTAAGAAGCTACGGATGAGGATGTTCATGGAATATCTGATCAAGTGGAATAAGTTAGCCGATATGGGAGGATGAAGCGTTCTTACAAAAGCCTCCAGAGATAATCAACATCGAGGACAATATTCATCTAGAGGAGAGGTGCATGTTAAGCCAACCTATAACATGTATTAGGATATGTGAGGTCGACCTGTGGTTATCATAATCTCTAATCAAGACATATAATCATTTCTAGTGCCTCATGTTGGTATCAGGGTTGACCTAGATGGATTCCATAGCATAAGGTATATATAGGAGGTAGTAGTTAGTAGTTGAACATCATATTGCGAATTTGGTTCTTATTGTAAGGTTGTGGACGTTGCCCCCTCAAAGTGGCTAAGTCATATATACTTAAATATTTTTCTCTTATTTCCATCATTTGGTGTTCATGTGATGTTATCAAGTAATTTCATTACACAAAAATAATTCCCCTTTGCCAGTATCCTCTCCTCTTGCCCTCACTGTTTCTCTTTTCCACCGCTCCTCCGCTTCGTACTTTGTGTGGAACTAGGTAGTGGCCATTATCATTAGGCCTATAAATGCAAGTGTCTTTGAAGAAGTTGCAACCTGCAAAGGCACTTGATATTGAGTGCTTCACAGTTATTTTGGGCATACAATAATATCGACCTAAGGGTTGTATAACACTATGGATATGTCTAGCCAATCAGACTACATTTGTGTATGATCTTAGGGTAAACATCAACTAGTGTTCCCTATGTCGACTTTGTGAGTGAAACTCAATGTTATGTCCTCCATTGTGGGCTATGTTGGGGAAAGCCACTTGGGTTATTTCAAATCGTATATTTCCCTATGTCATCGATATTTTTTATATGGCTAAAAAGGGTTTTCATTGGGGGCTACACACAATAACCGAAGCAAGGCATGCCTAAAAAATGATCAAAATAGTTGTTATATCACTAAATGAAAGAGAGCTTCAAATTGTCAGGATACCATTGCCTCCCTAAGAACATCTCCCTAGGTTATTTGTCAAATTTATACATACATACATACATACATACATATAGAAAGAGAGAGATAATCGAATAACCAATAAAAAATTTCCCCTAAGTCATGTAATAGCAAAGAGTTCAAACTATGAGGTTATGGGCCATAACAACTACTACTATTCTATAAAACAACCATTGATGGACATATGGTCAAGTGTACATGGATCATTCCCTATTGTCTAGATTTCATCTTTGTTTCTGAGCCATTTCGAATGATTATTCGCAGAGGCTTTCCTAGAAAATTGTTTTAGATCTTTATGAGAACATAATCATGATGTGATTGGTTTATGCTATACTCAACATTCTTTGGCTCGGATATGAGGGCCTCTCGCATTTTATGTGGATAGAACTTTCGCATATAATCTTCATGGTTCATAAACCCGAGCACAACATTTTGTCGTTCGCCTTTTTGATGATCTTAGTATTTTGTTTTAAGTCTTAGGCACTTGTTGCAAAGCATCGTCAGGCTTGGCTTTAGTAATGATGAGGTTTTAGTTTCTTGCTTCATGACGTTGGCACTCAATTTCAGAGAATCCGAGTTATGGAGCTTGTACACAAAGTTGATAGCTTGGAGTGACAGACTTGGTGTCCTCATTTGCAAGAGGCTTCAGCATTTACTCATTATCGACATTTGGGTAGATTATCCACATTACATTTCTATATCTTTCTTCAGCATGTTCTTCCTTCTCACTTTGGAGCACAGAAAATGCTTGATCTTAGAGTTTTGAGGATTGATTGGTGAAAAGTTTGCAACATTAAAGGAACTACTTGAGGAGTCTTTTGAGGATTGAGGAGTCTTCCAGATTACAGGTGCAACTTCAATGATTCAAAATAATCAGATTTAAGATTTTTCCATATTGTAGGAGCTACTCTAGTCATTCAAGGTATTAAAGACCAAGGAGGAGTTTACCAGGTTAGAGCTTCTCGGGTTTTCAGAAGTCATAAAGGGGGGATGTCAACTCTTTTTTTCCAGAATGATAGGCATCTTGATGTTACCTTCTTTTGACCCTCGAAGTTCTGTTTTTTTTTTGGTTGGGTGGGGGAAGGGGTGTCCGAATATTAAACCCATTTTTATGGGTCCCTTTGACTCGCCGATTTATATGGGGTTCCAATGGGTTAGTTGGGTCCAATGGGTGAAGTATAACTTATGATGTTTACTTTGCATAGTGTAATGTGTACTTTGCAAGTGTAAGTTTAATGTATTAGGGCTAGTGTCTTACTGAAGGTTGGCCTACCCTTTTGCCATATGTTGATTTAGTGAGATAGGTGCATATATAAAGGTAATGCCTTCCACCTTATCAACATTTTGTCCTATTATATTTATTCAATTACTATTCTCTAAGGTGTCTCCTAACACCACCACATATCCGTGTTGTATCTCTAATATTGCTGGGCGTATTTCATTGTTGTTCAATTACGGAGCTACTTGTATATACTCCTTGGATGCTAGTCCCAGCCTCTCCCTTTGAGAAGAGAAGTTAGTAAGGTGACTAGGGATAACATCTATAAAGGACATCCTGACAACATAGTCCTCTCCTCTTCGACTCTCAAACCCAATGTTTCCTTTTATGCAGAGCAGTTTCTACAAACTTTTGGTGACTTTATTGTCCGCCCAGACTTTCCGATAAATCAATAAACAATCAATGTAAGATTCTTCCTTGGGCAGAGCTGAGAATGAGAGCACAACCGCTTCCTAGTTAAACAAAATATCACCTCCCTCAGGATGATAGGATCTGGGGAATCTGCACTCTCCATGGAGTAGGAACCGCAGAGCACTTAGTCTTTCAAATGTTTAGTTTATTATGATATCACAGGGAGCTATTACAATGTATAAAACAATTCCTAGGGGTACCCCTCTACCTTTTTCTGACATCCCAACCAATGACGCCTAGCAACTTTCCTTCAAGAGGCGGTGATT
Source organism: Taxus chinensis (assembly GCA_019776745.2). Taxonomy (NCBI): domain Eukaryota; kingdom Viridiplantae; phylum Streptophyta; class Pinopsida; order Cupressales; family Taxaceae; genus Taxus; species Taxus chinensis. The sequence goes on along the minus strand of CM034151.1, from coordinate 544,222,776 downwards.
CAATGCATCAGATTCTTGGCAGATCTCCTAGACATGCATGACTAATTAATCCTTTCTTCTCTCGACATTACCTAGCATAGGTATCAAGTGTCTTGCAGGATTGACCATTGATACAGATAGCAGAAACCAGTCAATCAATGCATTTCAAGTATTCATCAAAGACTGGTCCAGAGCAAACTAACCATAGCTGGCATGCTGAGACAGCCAGATCTCATTGCATTCAACCGAATCCCATCGCATTCAAACCAAATCCCATAGAAATGCTAACATAGCCAACTTTATGGAACTCTTGGAGAGAATAGAGCAGCCTACAACATGTGAGACTAGTTCTACGAGCCCTCTCAATGAAGGCCACTCCCTTCACAACACTGCTAGACATTGCATTCCAGACTATTCATCGGCTGATCATTTATCTCTTTTGTACCCTCAGGGGCACTTTTTTCACATGAACCATATTTTTTAAAGTATTAGTTCTTAGGGCTTCTGGATTTATCTCATCTTGGTAAAGCCACCTTTTATATTTTTTATTTTCTTGTAGCTCCTGTTTTTAAAATGGGGGATGTATTTAAGCACACCCTTTTCTGCAGTTATATTAGATGATGTATTTTCCGTTCCATTGACTAAAATCCGAACCTAAGTGCTTCCAAGACATTTTTGTATGATGAAAAAAGAATACTTCTGCAGACTGTTGTGACAATGTACATCTACATCAAACAAACGAAGGCTTGCATAATCATGTTACATTAAACTTTTGAACTGTAGAGGTATTCCATCTAGAATCTAATATCCAGGCAGTTGGTTGTTCAGGAATATGAAGTGGGAAGAATACATTTGTATGCAAGTTTCTCAATGATTGGGAATAGTAATTTACAGTCCAGTTGTAGGAAAAGTTAAATGGTCCCAACATAATAGTAAAAAATAAATAAATTCAATTGTAGAAACAACATATGCTACGATTCATTAACTTCAAAGTTAAGTTAAATTTGCTCATTAATATGATAAATGTGTTTCTTTTACTGTGTAACTAGAGCGTTATTTTACTATATCCAAGTGTTCCTCAAGGTTTTGTTTTATTTTCAAAATTTATTTTATTTTCATTTATGTTTGCTTGTAATCATGCTAACAGCATTCAGTGCCAAAAAAATTCAACAGACATCTGCTGATAAACAAGTAGCCTTAACTCTTAGTGTACTGTAGACACTGTTAAAGGATGTTTAGAGAAGGCATGCATAAGTTGAGACTTCTTCAGTAAATGAAAATATTCAAAATAAACAAATTCCAGTATTATGTCAACAAAAGAAGGGCAGAAAGTCACTCTATACAAGACAAATTCATTTTAATTGATAAAAAGTTGACATGCACATAAAACAAAATCTTTCTTCAACAACAGCTGTTATTTTAAAGAGAACCTGGGGAATATTAATTTAGTTAACTACAGATGTTATCTTTTTGAAGCAAGCATTCATGGTGTGATATATAGACAAATAAAATAAGGTGTGCAATAAAATAAAAGGAATGCAAGCAACACAACTTACCCAAAACCATCTTCTGACCAGCCGGCATGAAAAATTCCCTCTGCAGTACTGAATGCCTGATGTTCCATTCCTGCATGAAGCATAGCCGCTGCAACACCATATGTTACACCCGTCCAAATCTCCCGGGATTGCATGCATGTTTCATCCACTTTTCCATTTGGATGCATGCCATTCACAGCACCCATCCGTCCTCCTCCAATTTTCATTACATTGAAATCATATATTTTCTGCAGAGCACTTCGTATTTTCCCGTTATCAAAAAGTGGTGTTAGGCCTGATGCCCATGCATACCATTGTCCAGCCAATTGATCTGCCTGAATTGAGTTGCTGTTGCTGCTGGTCCCGCTGTCATAATTAAAATATGAGCCATTCCATAGTTTCTTCTCATATTCTACCTTAGCCTTTTGAAATTGAATCCTATATTTTTCTGCAGACTCTTTGTGGCCCAATTTATCTGCCATTGCAATAGCAGCTTTAAGTGCGGCAATCCATAGACCCCCACAATATGCACTAACGCCATGTACTGTCCAAGTATCATAGGTCTGGTCAGGAAACCCGTCATTCTCAATAAGACCATCACCATCTCGATCAAACTTCTGCATGTATTCCATAGCAGCACAGACAGCTGGCCATACATCTTTCCCAAATGACATGTCATCAGTTGCAACCATATCCCTGTACACCTGAAGTACAAACTTTGAGTTCAGATCCTTCCACTGACTTGTATCATGGATATTGTATGCATTTATTTCAAGCCAAGGATCATGCAATCCCAAATCATGAGGTACTGCACCTTTTACTTTTCTAATTCCCCAATTACCTTCAGCTAGAAATTTTGTTCTTGTATTGTCTTCAATCAATACAGCTTTTGCAAACTCACGCTGTATATTAAGCTCAATCTTTGGAAAGAGATCCAGCAATGCAAAAGATGCATAAAAATGCACGTCATAAGTACACCACATCATATACTCCACACCCTCTAAGTAGAGAAATCGACCTACATTTCCTTCAGCTAATCCTGAATTCGCTTCTGTTTCTGTTCCATTTTCATCCTCCTGATCTTGTGATGAGTTTGACCCTATATCTTCAACAACATTAGAGCCATCCAACCTCTGAACTTCTGAAGCATGACTTAACTCACCATTTTGTACATAAACGGTGACCTTCACTTCTGCTTTATTTTCTTTCTTACGTGGCTTTTTTTGAGAACCTAACGTGTTCTTCTTGTCCTGCTCCACTGGTGGTCCACCATCTAAAAAAACCACCGCCACAGCACCATAACCAAATTAAGAATTCTGAGGTTGCTTACAAGAGTTGCTCAAAAAGTTACATGCAATAAGATGTAAAATTTAAAAAACATTAACAATTTTCATCCAGAATCAATAAATGATAAGACTTCATACATATGGTTTATTTTCAATATGTTTCATGCATGAAGAATAAACAATATTTAGATTAAAATGATTAAATATAAGAGAGTTAATTTATACCCGCTTATAATCTCATATGGCCATCCATAATCAGAATACAGCTCAGATAATTTTATCAATGGATAAACATTTTCTCACACCCAAAAACATCTGATTTTCATTTTGAAATAACTATACAAGTGGGTGATTAGTTTGTAATGCCCCTCCCGTCTCCACATTGTCGACTCCACTCGCGTGAGCTCAAGTTGGCCAATGGTATGGTTGAGTTCATTTTCTAAGCGTTGTGTTTACAATCCGGTTAATTCGGAAAATGAAAATAATAAAATAGTAATGGTAACTTTGTAGTTGTCCTTCCGCGGACTAACCATCTAGACCCTATGGAGTGTCTTCGTGTTCAGAACTGTGTGGTGATGTCGTTCTTCTTTGCGATTTTTTGAGTTTGAAATATTTTTATAGCATTAAAGTTTAATCAAAGTGAATTGTTTTGAGGAAAATAATTAAAGTTCAACTCGAGAGCACTTACGATTTTTTGAGTTTGAAATATTTTTATAGCATTAAAGTTTAATCAAAGTGAATTGTTTTGCGGAAAATAATTAAGTTAATCCTTGCAAATTTTTTGAATGAAAATATGTGGAATAAATATATGTGTGTATATATATATATATATATATATACTATTGAGATTTACAGTTTAGAACATTATAATTGGATGAACAAAACCAAAACAAAAGCAAGTAACATATTTATATATATAAATAAAAATAGAAAAAATGAGAAAATGAAATTATAGGGCAGCTTAGGGAAAAAAGTTGTAGTTTTGTTTTAGGTTTCCTTGTTCTTTTTTCTCCTTGCTGATTGGGGGCAGCCGCCATGGTAGAAGGCAACCAGATCCCTCTTGGTTTGCCAACATTCTCTATGCCTGTGTCAATGGGAGCTTTGGAGCAGGGTAACGACATCCGCAAGAAACAACACCATTGTTTCACCATTTGCAACCGCAGGTGTCTACATGGTCGTTTCACCTTTGCTGGCATAATCTTAGCCTGTGTTTAATACAAGCTTTGGGACGGGTTTGCAATCCAATTGAGCATAAAGGATAAAGGAACTTTGTCAGATGTTATTGTTGCAAGTGCACTAGTGGATGTGTGTAAATGTGGGAAGCCTGCTCAAGGAACGTGATCTCTTTGACAAAACGCCACAAAAAGTGTGGTCTCTTGAAGTTGGACGGTTGCAAGAATTACTTAGAACGAGTTTTCTGATAGTGCCTTGGAGAATTTGAAGCAAATGCAGGCTACTGATGTAAGACCAGCATCGCGCCCTCAACAGCATGCTTCCATCTTGTGCCAAGATGGAGCTCCCAAACAGGGCGTGGACACCTGCCAAAGCATTACGAAGAAGGGTTTCTGGACAGATGTTTTTGGTTCCAAGTGCCCTGGTAAATATGTATGCAAATGTGGAAGCATGCACTTAGCATGCGAATTGTTAGCAAAAGTTTGAGTTTGGCAGGGAAGGGCTTTGGCATTGTTTGATTATTCTTGTTGGAGCGTTGAATTGAGGGAAGCCTAGATTAGGCACAAGAACTGTTTGATAAAATGCCTTGAAGAACTATGGCTCAAATAAAATACTGGATTGCCGGAAGCAGATGTATGATCTTTCGAAGCAGAACAAAAAGCCATGTAATGAGGAACATGTGGCAGCAGCTGCAGAAGAACGGGATTCGGATGACGAGTATGCTCTTTATTGTCTTACGACATCATGCTCGAATGATAGTGGTACCAGTTGCTGGATCATTGACTCTGGTGCGTCTGCACACTTTTCATGTCATAAGGACTGGTATGTTTCATTTACTGCAAATATATGTTTTGAATCAGTAGTACTAGCTGATGCAGAATCACTTGCAGTAGAAGGGATAGGAGATATATGCATTGTATTGAATAATGCTCATAAATTGTTGGTACGGAATGTTAGATATGTACCTTCTTTACAAAATAATCTTCTATCTATTCGTCAATTGACTGAAAATCCCAATATTTCTGTGGATTTCTGTGGAAAGAAGTGTGTTGTCTCTGATGTGAAACAGAGACGGATAATTGCCCTTGGTATTGGGGTAGGTGGTCAATATCGGCTTGTTGATCCGGCTGCGATCAACATGAATGCACGAGTGGAGGACAGCTCCACCATTCAGGATGTGCAGGAGGCTGCAATGCCTTGGGAGGAAGCCATTCCTCACAAATTTGTTGACTTGGATACAGTCAACCTACATGCACCTATTGTGGAGGGAATATCCACTATACTAGGTGTACGGGAGGCAAACATGCCTTGGGAGGATGGATTTCCTCATTCTGAAGAACAACTTATTGTGGACAAAGACTCCACTATTCCAGATGCATTGACGGTGCATGGTGAGATGGCATGCCCAGCCACTCACTCAGAGGTTCTTGCTCGAAGGACAATAGAGCATGAACAGTTTGCTCATTGTGTTGTGAACAATTTTTCCCAACAGAGGGGGATAGATGAGCAAATAGATAAGACGGAGATGGTTATTTCTCCTGTTGAGACGGAGACCACTGCTGAGACGGAGATGGTTATTTCTCCTACTATTGAGGAGTTGGTTCTAACTCCTGCACAGATGGTCACATTCCTCTTCTTGAAAAAGTTGGATGAGCACTACATGGTGGTGCGAGGACGTGATCGAGGTGACTTCGATTACAGGATAATTGAGTCTTTGTACAGACTCCAGCAGGCTACACAAGCTTGGAATAGATTTTTCAATCCACATCTTCGAGGTTCTGATTTCAGTACTCTGGAGATGGGGCTGACACTCTCAGCCATTGGTGATTCATCACTGGTCAATGAATCACGAAACAGAGAACCAGTGGACCACTTGCCATACCTTTTGTTCATGGGACCAGATTTTTGTTTTGTGGTTCGTCTTCATTCGACAACTGCATCACAGTTAAGGATTGCTAATTTTAAAGTTCAACTCATGGCACAGTCTATAAATGTAATGACTAAACATATGGGCTTTAGGAAATTTGTAAAATTTCGGGACAAACTTTGTCTTGTTTCCGGTTTAGTCATTAAGAGGGGGTGTTAAAATATAACACATTATATAGAATGTAAAAACAGTTATGTAGTTGTTCGGTTGGTAACTGTTCAACCACCTCTCTCTAAATAAATAAACCTCTGCCTGTATCATTTGGACAGCGCAGTTTGCCTTCTGTATTCTTTCTTCTCTTTGCATATTCTAACAAATACCACGGCTGCAAGACACACACACTCTGGATTTGTTAAAAAGGCCTAGGAAACTTTCAAGCAAATGCAAATTGACAGGTGTAAAGCCAAACACCATAGCCTTTACCAACATGTTGACAGACTGTGCTAAGATGGGAGCCAAGAAACGTTTGTCAGAAGGCCTCAATGAGATGTGTTTCCATGGAACGCATGGTTGCAAGTTGTGCACAAGATGTGTTTGTTAAAAAAGGCTTAAGAAACCTTTAAATGTCATTCGCTTGGCTGGTGTAAAGCCTGACTCCTGAACCTTGCCAGCGTCCTCCTTGCCTAGGTTAAAATAGGAGCAATGAGACAGTGAATGGCCATCCATCACGCATAGTGGAAGGTGGGTATTGGTCAGTTGTTCTAGTTTTAAGCACCCAAGCAGATATGAATGCAAATGTGGAAGATTTTGGCGTCAGGAATGTTGTGTAACATTTCACATGCAATTGATCCCTATGTTTGTGTGGTGATTCTTGTTGTTTGTTAAATTTGGAGCTTTCTGAGGGCTCGAAGAACTGTTTGATGAAATGCCGAGCAGCGAAAGGTGGGTTCATGTTTAGTGATGACGTTGGGTATGCACAAAACCGGTCTGCTTAGAAGGCTTTGGAGCATTCAAGAAAATGCAACTGGAGAACACGCAGACCGCTTGGAGCCTTGTATACCCCGTTTCGTTTATTTTCAGGCATGGTTATCTTACCTCCTTGCATAATCTAGCATTTCTAGTTTTCCTATTTTTTAATGGTGTTGAAAATCAAATTTAAGAAAATTATTTTTTCAATTAATTAAATGAGACGTAACAATGGCAAAATTTACCTCTTTTTATACGCAACTAGAAAAGTTACTTTAAACATGAACCCAGCTCCCAAATTACCTCTTGAGATGTTTGGAAAAACTACAATAATAGTATTGGATAGTGAAGCCACGCAGTAGGTGAGATGAACTCGAATTTTAGTTCTAACTTACCTCTTGTTGACCTTGCCAAAAATTGATAAACCTTGTTTTGTTATGACACTCAAACACCTCTCCAAACTCCGAAATGGAAGAGTCAAGCTTTGACCATGTTCCCTGTCACGTGGAGGGTTACACCGAACCTAGGGATGACTATGAATGTTCATTTGACCACTTTTTGTCATGTGCTTAGGAGCACAGTTGACCTCTTCGCAGCTTGGGACAGTTGTTGAAAGTGAAAAGTTCAGTTTGGTTTTGGCTTGTTGTTTAGGCCTAGGGTGGAGGAATGGAATTCGGCCTCCCCATACTTCTAGTATTTATCAGTTACAATCACTACCAATCCTTAGTTCTGAGAAAATCGTTTTGTAAGATAGTTTTACATGTGGATTTTGTATGCCTCCGGTTGTTGCGCGACAAAGTCATTCAGGAGCAAATTCGATTGGTAGTTCTGGAAATACATGCGCCAATGAAACCCAGTTCCCAAATTTTGGGTTTTGTCAACTTCGAGTGTTTCCCTGTATATAGGGGACAATGTGGGAATTTGACCCTTTGTGTGTTTAAGTCTCAGTGTTAGTTTTTGAATGCAAATTTTTGAGCCACTTGACTAAATTTGACACTTAATATAAACTTGTACCAAAATGAGGAAAACAGTCGTAGCACCTTATTCAAGTAAGATATCTATCGGGAAACTTGTAAACACTAACATATGACTATATAGAACTTCCTCTTGATGCTTGTTTTGAGAAAATTGATTGCGAGAAAACTGGTGTTTTCTCTATCCTCTCTCTATCCCTCTTTAGTTTTGAAAATGAAAAGAAATTGCATTTGTATTTCTGACTCTCTTCAGATGTGCGTTACGTGTTGTTTTCATTATGACTAGAAAATTTGGAAACCGTGATTTATGCTAGATCATAGGAAAGGTACCATGCCAACATTGTGCTCACCATGTTGTGGTTGCAAGTACCCAAGACAAGAAAAAATTGTAGCGTTACTTGTTTTTTTTGTAATAACGTGTTATCTTTGCAACACATGTAATTGTAAATGCATAAATCAGCACTATTGTTATAAACAGGAATGTTATTTATTGATTTTTGTGATGAGTAAGAAATTGTAGCATATTAGTATGTTAGAAAAATGGGCATTCTATCATGGGAGTGATTTCGAATATGGGTTTATATGTTGTTAATGATGTCGATGTACCTATTAACTGGAAATGAAATGACCTTTTTATAATGTGCTCCTATGTGAGGGTAATGAGCATATATTGTTGTGTGCTCTACAAAATACTTGGGAAACTCAAAAGAAAATAACCAGATTAAAAGGATGACCTTAGAATAAAAGTCGGATGTGGGTTCCCCTTATGCGTGATAACCTCCATAACATATAAAATTGAAATTTAAAGGACAAGCCTAGTAGTTTTTATACTTGTTGGCACCTCCTAACTTGGAGGAGATAAGATCACCAATTTTGGTTACCATTTGAGCATGTATGCTTATCGACAAAAGAAACAAAACCATCTTATATAGGAGTGGCTATGGATTGACCACTTTTAGGATGTCACTTTAAAAGTTATATGCATGACCCTAATCTAACGAACCTTGGGATTGTTACCCTTTGAGCAATGTGTTAGTCTTTTGTCTTTCACTTCAATGGGATTTAAGTGATATGGCGATCGAAGAATGGTTCAGACTGGAGGTGTCTTGCTAATGGGTAATTTTATTCTAGTAACCAACATTCTCTTATAACTTCAGAGATTTTAGCGGTATTGTTAATGTAATCATGATTCTTCCCCAAGAATCAAGTAGAGGGTTTTCATGTGATTAATGATGGGATGAATTGCTCCATGCAAGAACATGTGTGGTGAAACCATGAGCCCTTGACTTGATACACAAATTTATGTCTCATGCTTATTTTATAAATACTTCCAATCAATTTTATCTACAAGATGTACTCTTAAGTATAAGGTAACTTGAAATCCTCCCTTTTTAGTGTAAAGTTAAGTAGAAATTGTGATCATTCCCCTTACTTGATGCAAGCACTCATTATGTTAATACAAGTGAATCAAGTTGTCCCATGTGTAACATATTATTGAAACCTAGGAATCCTATTTGGGAACGAGTGGATTGCGACTCACAAACATATCATGAATAATGCAGCTAAATAGTTAATTGCATAGTTGTCATAATAATACGTTAAATGAATGGAGTGTATTATTGTTAAACGTTATCACAAAGATGGAAAATGGAAAGTTGCTGCTCTTTGAACTAATATTCTCCCCTTATCTTAATGTGAATTTTTCTCCTTTTTGCAATCATGGTTAGACAAAATGTAAAGTAAGCATACTTACCAAGAAATGAACCTTTAGCATAAGAACGAGTATTAGGAGACTCGTATGTGTTTAAAATGATTTTAACTAATAATTGAGCTATGGATAATTAATGGCAATTGAGGAATGAACCAAATAGTGCATACTCATTTTAAAATAAATGTTATGTGAAATAAAGTATATGAAGATTTGAGAAAAGGGAATTTATGCCCTTAATGTTTAATTCTCTTGAAACCTATAAGGCTATACAATGGGAACTTAATTATAATAAAGATGTAAACCATGAAAATGACCGTGTTGTGGAACATGCCTATGTTGAGTTCATATTGTGGTCAGGTCATACTTTTGTATTCGTTCGTTTGAGGAAGTGTGGCATTGATGTATAAGAGGTGTTATCTTGTTGGAAGTGTGGGTCCATGTGGGTGTAAGCAATAAGTGTGATGTCGTGTTATTCTAAGTGAGCCCAACTAGTGTCTTGTAATAGTAAGTCGGACAACAAAAAAAAAATTATCCTTGTTTATTTGGTCTTGTGTTTTTGACCTTCATGTGTGGGCACTACATTGTTCAACAGGGAAATTAAATACATGGAATATGTTTCACACAAAGAATAAATGATATTTTGACTATAATGATAAAATAATCTAAAAAATCATAAATGCTTTTAATGATTAAAATGAAGAGAGTTGATTTATAGCAGCTTATAATGTGATGTACCAAATCAGACTCAGAAAACAATTAGCAATTTAATTCAAAAAAATCTATATAAGTGATGAATTAGCTTAACAGAGAGCTAACAAAATTTGTGGATGTATGATCAAGATTGATCTACCAAGATAAAGGTTATCATGAAATTGATGAAGTGTGTATTGCAAAAGCACTCTATGACATCAGATAGAAGAACAATAACAAATAGATGATTAGAACCCTGAAGATGCTAATTGAAAAGTAGACAATAGGACAAAAGTACTTTCCTCAAGTTCATAGATGTTAATCAAACCCTTATAGCCAAAGGCCACATCACACAAGCTTCAATTATTTCTAGTTGAAAGCCAAAATTCACATTCCATATGAAGACGGTCACAACAAACATGCTCTTCAATGTTTCAGATTAGTTAACCACATCAAAGTACAATGTCAAGCTATGAGGATGTATTCTTGAGAAAAAGGAATAAAGAATGGAATAATTGGGAAAAAAATTCGAAGGACAGAATGATATATTTTTGGTCACTTGGAGAACATCTTTGGTCATTATCATAATTTTCATGAAGAGTTTGAGCTATTGCTCCAACCTTTGCAACAGAGGACGGAAAGCCTCATGTATTCCGCTATTGAGGACGAAAAGCCTCAATTTCTCCTTGGTGATCTTACACAGATCACATTTGAGCTAAAGATCAGATTTCCAAAGTTAAAAGCTAGATTTTCAGAGCTAGGGCATAATTTCACAGTGATTTCAGAGATTGGCAGCTAGGGCATCATATGAAGATCATATTTTTAGTGTTTTCTACAGTGGAGCAGCCAGCTATCAGCTAGAATCGAATTTGGGAAGGTCTTTGGAGACATTTGCAACCATTTCTAGGTCTGTCTACACCCATTGGGGTTTCAGACCTGTGTTTAGGGCATCATCCGTGGGCAAATTTCTTCAATCCCGGTTTGCATACGGATGATTTGGCCTTTTCATGCCATCTAGGATGTCATTTATCAAAAAAATTGTTCTACTCGTACGTGGGTATTTTTCCCCTTTTGTGGTCTGAAACATAATAGAAATAAATTCAGTTTTTGGTTGTAAAATCTCTTTTCCATCATATTTATGTGCTAAGAGGTTTTCTAAATGCTTTGGCCCTTGTGGGTATTCTTATTTTGTTGATTTTACAATTAAAAAGGGAAGAAATCAGACTGATGTACTTGGTCCACGAGGGTTTGAAGAAATCTGTCAATTTCTATAAAAATAATCTGTATTTTTCCCTAGGGTTTGCAATAAAAGTTTGGGTTTGTAGTATTCAGATTTCTTTGGAAAAACAGTATTTTCAGAATTTTGTATTCGTCTGTAAAGGTACTTTTCCAAAATTTCAACATTGATGTATTTTGATAAGGCTTGATGGGAAAATCAGTAGTCAATTACTTCTGCTCTGAGGATAAAAATTAGGGTTTCCAGGAAATCTGGAATTGTTTTAAATTGTCCGCTTAGGGACATTACAGCGTTGTAATTAAATAATTTTGTTTATTATGTAATCAAGTGAAGGAGACTTCATCGAACCAAAAGTTAAAACTTCAGCTTATTGATTTAATATTGAGAAACTACGTTTGAAAGAAGGAATTATATATTAATAAAATATTTCAAAGGTGGGAAATGAAGGGCTGATCACCCCTTCTCACTACCACAAAAATCAAGAAAGTATGGAGAAGGAACGACCTTCTCTTCTTATGTTCGTTAAATGTTAGAGGAGGCTGGAGAAGGGATAGTCCTCCCTTCTCCTTACAATATATGTAATAAGAAATCTTGAAGGGGGAATTCATAATTGACATGTGAGTGAAGAAGGGACAGCTGAAACATTTTCCAAGAGTAGGATGTTCCTCTTGGTTGGTTCAAGTGTTCTTGAATGTGATACTCTAGCGGAAAAGCAATGGTCATCCTTTCTTCTGCTGCCATATAAGAGGTGGTGGGAAATGAACTTGAAGGAATGATCACCCCTTCTCACTACCACAAAAGCCAAGGAAGTGTGGAGAACGAACGACCTTCTCTTCTTATGTTCATTAACTGTTAGAAGAGAATGGAAAAGGGACATTCCTCCCTCTCCTAGCAATATATGTTTTAAGAAATCATGAAGGGGGCAGGTACGACCATTCTGAACCCCACCACCATTAAAAATTACAATGAAAACAAAGCGAAAATGAGATGGTCACCCCTTCTCCCACCAATATTCAAAAAATGATTGCAGGCAGAAATAAAGAAGCAGACAAAGGACAGTTTCGGGGACATACCTGTCCTGTAGCAGGTCTCATACCCATACCATATGTGGATAGGGGTCCCGTATGTCGTTTTCGGGTATCTGAGTGTGTGTGTGTGTGTGTCTGTATGTACACACACACACATACCTGTACACGCGTGTTTGTGTCTATGTTTGTGTGTGTCTGTGTGCGTATGTACTATGTATGTATGTATTTAAAATATTATTAAAATAATCCATATTATAAATTTTAAATATAAGGTAATAATAATTTTCAATTTTAAATTGTAAACAAATTTATACATTAGATTACAACTACATGCAAATTAGACAATCCCAACCCATGGGAAAAGTAGGAAGTTGGGTCTTCAATGCATAGAAGAAAATTGCAGGTTGTGAAGGCCAATGGAAAATAGAGAAAATGTGAGAAAAGAAGTGGAGTAGGCCAAAAGAAACAGATCAAAAGAACTGCAGGTTTAGCAAAGCCAATGTGAAAGTTTGAAGTAAAAAGCAAATCAGCACTCTAACCTCCATGTCCTCAATTGTAATTATTAATATGCATTATAGGTCATTTGCATATTTTTAGCATCTTTATTACTTTTAAAATCAGATGTGGCAGTTGGGTATGGTACCTAAGCCGCATCGTACCCATATCCGTATCCGACACGCAGATATGCACACCTTAACAATAGTGGTGTCGTATCTTGCAACCATATTCAACAACCTTCTTTCCTTCCCATTGCAACTGATTATGCAATTTTTTGTATATAGAGGTGCCTCCTACAAGATCATGAATATTCTTCCTCAATGTAGGAATATTTTCCCATCCATACTTCTAAATCTCAGTATCCTCCATCACTTCAGTACTAAATTCTAAGTCCTTTGCCCTTTGGTATGTGTCAACCAACAAGTCGGATTTTTCCCCATCCTTCTCCATGTGTCACTAATCAAGGTGGGCACCTTTGTGTTGGCCTTGATAATCTCCCACACATTCTTAGACACACCATGGATATCATTAATCTTGGGTTTAAGGAATCCCATCATATTGTTCTTATCATAGTTACCAGGTTCGGAAATCCGATTAAATTCGGAAGGGCAAAAAAATCCGAAAATTCGGAGTTCTCGAAAAAATCCGAAAAAATACGGAAAAATCCGGTTCGGAATATATATACATATATTATTATAAATTTACATTATTGTATACTTATATCATTATATATAGACAAATCATACAAAAAAGCATCCATCTACCATAATCATCATCATCATAATGATTCTTTCAAAAGATTGCAAGAAGTTGCTTGGTCCAAAAAGGTACAAAAATGGATTTTATGAAAATAAGAAAAATATTGCCATCAATGTGTAGAGCTCGAGAAAATATATACTTTTAGAGAAGACGATACCTAAAACGGAGCCACAGAATGAAAGTTATGGCACATGCAAGTTTTTGCTGCTACATCTTCCCGGACCCTTTCCAAAAATGGCAATTTTTTTCCATACTTGCATGCCAAAAAAGGAAAGAAAAAAAAATTCCCTGCAAAAACAAGCCCGAACCGAACCGGATTTATTCGGTTGCTTCAAAAAATAAGGTTCGAACCGGATTTCATACAAATCCAGCCGAACCTGGTAACTATGGTTCTTATCTAGTGATACTCTTTAGTTGTCCATGTCTATGATAATATAGGGGGCTTTTGCCAATTTGTACCTAAAACTCAGGTCTATTAATATCAGCAGGAGAAAGGGGCACGTTAAGAATTTATGCAGTTGATCCCAGAGCAATATCTGAATTTTCCTATTGCAATTTACCATAGAGCCTTGTTTTGGCATCCAGAGCTTCTTGAGGCGTGGGGGGTAGTGGGGGATAAATTTTCAGCTTTTTATAATCTTCTCCAATGTCCAATTTCCTAACCTCAAATAAATAGGTCTATATTTGCAACATTATAGGCTGTTTCCTATCCTCAAATAGGTCTATATTTGCAACATTATAGGCTGTAACTTCAAATGCTTTTCAAGTCGATTCCTCTAAAATCATGCCTCTTGCCTAGATGATTTGGAAAAAGCTCTAGAAGTCCTCAAGTTTCATTTGACACACAGGTTTCTTTTTCACAAAGACCGCATCCATTCTATTAGAATACAAGTCCAACATTGAATTGTCCCAATGCAATGTGAGTTGTTGGATGAGGCATTAGGCTGCAAATATTATGGCAAGGTCCTCCTGTTTCATTATTGCAAATTTGCATGCATCATTAATACTCTTTCAGGGTCCAATCCAAGTAATACCATAAATCCACACTCCTTGCTGATTTCCTTGGCTTGTTCAAGAAATACATTTAAGAAAAAAAAGATGGAGCATAGCTAGACTCAGCAGGATCCTCTTGTTCAAACTCTATGGATGCATGGTCTACCAACAATTGACTTTTTTGCTCTTTTTTCACTTGCTGTGCCCTTTGCCTTTTAGCCACTTCCCAAGTTTGTTTGAATCCCCTAGAATGAACAAAACTGTGGTCAGCTAGAATTTGTTTCTGCTCTTGAAACCATCTAAATTCTAATCATCAAGAGCATCATCATCACAGATCTCAATTAATTCCTTTTCTTCTGACTGGTTCACGTCTTATGGTCTTGGAGGTCTAGTCCCTCCACAAACAGATCACCATCAATGTGTTCTAGTACAATATTGGGGGAAAGTTCCTCTTGTTATTCTTCTTCAAAATGCTTCTAGGATTATACCTCAAGTTGATCGTGTTGAGAGAGCCCAACAACCTCCTAACCAGGTGGGATAGATGTAGAAGATGATTCTTCTTCTACACCATACCCTTGTTCAAACTTTTTTTGCACCTTGGAGGGTTTTTCCTCCTACTAATTTCTTCAAATGTAAGTTTGATCCTTGTTATTAAGTCCTTAATATGAGCATAAGCTCTGACATAATTAGGATCAGGTCTTTTTCTGCTCTAGTCATGCAAACTGCCTACACTCATCATGACCCCAATGTCATCAAGTTCAATGCAATTAATGATGATCTCTTCCTTGATGTTGCCTGAATGCACATAACCAGAGGGCCTTCCAATGCTCTTATATTTTGAGCTCCAATATGCTCTAGGTTATAAGATATGTACTCAATAGCTTGAACCCATATGTATTTATGAATAATGTTGGGGTCTTCAAAGCCAAATCTACTTTCAAAGGTGAATTCCCTAAACCTTACAAGATACTTTGAACAAGGCACCACTTGTTACTCCAATAAAATTCATCATCTACAGAGGCCAATTGTCACGTGTCATGAACTCCAGTACCAACAACCGATTCAAGGAAAAACTTATCAGATATGACCTGGGAGACCCTATAACCATTTTGTAGGTGTAATGCAGATTGGAAATGTACCAATTTGCCGCAAAATATGGCCAAGGTAGTGAATATAGATTGAATATCAAATTGCCTATGAGCCATTACACCATCGAAATGCCTTAGTGCATTCATTTCCCTAGGTTTATCAAATAATAGCATCCTGAAGATGGGAGGGGCTATGATAGTATGCTCCATTGAAATGGTGTTACATTATTCATGTACTACGCCTGGCACATGTCTCATCATTTGTTGCCCAAAATTGAATTGGTTTTCTTTTAATACATCCACTATACATATTTTTTAATTTCATTTGGAAATGCCTTTCACATTGATATTAGTGACGTAAGTAGGAATAATATTTGAATTTGTATGAGCCATTACACCACTGATAGAGCAGGCTGCATTTTATTTATCTCATGTCTCGAAGGTGTCATACTTACATTGAAGACCACAGGCCTTAATAACACAAATTGCTAGGGAAAAGTAGGTCACAATATATCCCTAGGTGGTTAGAAAAGTATCTATCTTTAAGCAATGATTTCAGCATTTACAACATGATTTTGGAGATAGTTTCCCATGCCAGCACTTTAATGGTAGAGGTCTAGACAATGATTGTGTTCCTAATCAGAGTAGTGCAATGGAAGTGTCAAAGTGATGCCATTCTCACTACCCTTGGGGATTTGTAAATGGTGATATGTTCACTCATAACTTCTTGGTATTTGCTTGAAAAGGTGGATTGGTATAAGATGTGCTTCCCATCCATTGGGAGTTGGTTTTGAACTGTTATTTGTTCAAGCTTCACCACTGATAGGTTGTTTCCTAGGGCCTCATGTCATCCTATCTGAGGGAAGTGATGTACTGGATCAAGCAATCTCAGCATCGTACCATAACAATAAGGAAATGTTCAATGTGTAGTGTGAGTGTGCCCAATTCTGATGTTCAGTTGTGCCTAACACCTGACACAGTTTAATCTTGAGATGTGCGAGAGACCCATAGAGGTTAGTTTAGATTGAGTGAGTTAGAGAGATATTTGGTGGTTCCTATTTTTTGGGAATCATTTTCAGTGTATAACCATATCCCTTTGAGTTATTGAATAAAATTGAATAGTTAAGTGCTTTCAGGGACACTGGGATGGCCCTTGGGCTTCCTTGACTGCCATCGGGGACACTTTTACAGTGATCCCCTGGTGGCAAATCCCCTTGCACTTGAAGAAATTCAAACATGTTCATGATGAACATTCCATGAAGTCAGGTCAATCATCCATTGGGACATTCACATCTTTTTTTTCATATGGAAAATGTGAGGGGGGATGTCTTTGGACTGCGTCCAGCGAAATTCTTGTCAACGTCCCAAATGTTAGGGATGGTCTTGTGTCCTTGCGTAATCAAACTGTTCATACCTGTATGTACAAATGTGCTCACATAAAAACTAGTGACAATTTTAGAAGGAATGACATCAATAACTCTATCAAGACTATTAGAAATTGCCTTAGGAGTGGTCAGCTCAAGGGACTTAGTATCGTTTAACCTATCAATTGGAAAAAGGGCAATAAGTCCATACCATCACCCATTCGTTTTCTTGTGAGCATACATACCCTGGAAATTGTTGCATACTAGGTATTGACAGAACACACCCAATATTTCACAGTGAGGTAACATTCACATGCAGGTTGATGTTGGTTGCCAATGAGTGCAACAACCAGTAGAGGTGCCATGCTTATCGATGATGTCAAGATATTAGCCTTTAGGAGGCTGTCCCCTGGAACAGATAGGAGAGCTCAAATGTTTAAGTGATCTGAGAGAGAGAAGAAGCAATTAGCAATCTAAATTTAACAGATGAGATGGTTTTGAAACTCACCCATGTTGCTAATTCCAATTTGTGGTGCCTGATAAGCAAAAGAATGCAATTCAATCCAAATCTTGGTTGTTTTCCCTTTGAAATCTCAAAAGCAAGATACAGAGCTTCTATGGTGGCATTGGGTGTTCGTTCTTATTTGCATTCTCAAGGTGACATTAATGATAGAAATAAAACATAATAAACATCATAAATCTTCATTGCATAACCTCTGAAATGCCAATGAGCAATCAAACTCAAATATTGGAAATCACATCATTTGTTGGTGAGGAGCACATCTTGCATCTTATTAATAACCTCCCCGAAATGCCGACAAATGAATTAGATTGACTAGAAGAAGATCGAAAATAGTTTTGCACCTAAAAGGAAATCAGTTTTGATACCTCTTTTGGGGGGTATAACTAGAGCTTAGTTATTACAATCATAATTCATTACACGAGATGAGTTTCAAGCTTACACATGTTGCTAGTTCAGATTTGCAGTTCCCGATGTGCAAAAAAATGCAGTTGAGTCCAAAACTTCGTCATTTTCCCTTCAAAATCTTAAAAGCAAGTTGAAAAGCTTCAACAGCGACACTAGGTGTTTGTTCTCGTTCTTTTTCTCAAGGTGGACTTAATGATAGCAATAAAGAATAATAACCATCATAAATTTTCATTGCATAGCCTCTAAAACATCAATAAACGATTACGTTCAAATATTGAAAATCAACAACATTTGTCACCATGGGGCACATCTCACACCTTATTCATAACCTCCCTGAACTGTCAATGAACAAATCAGATTAACTAGGAGATCAACAATAATCAAAGTTTTGGGGCACATACCTTGTATTTCTCAAACCTTTTTGAAACACCAATGAACAACCCATATTGCATCCCTACGATTGACGGCCAACATTATTTCAGGACTCTATCTTTTATCATACTTTCCATGGTCTGAATTGCCAATAAACAGCTGAGATCTCATCATTAGAGATTGACGGTTCGCATTGAATGGCGAGGGCTTCTTTAATTATATCTTTTGATCTCTGACACCGACGAATGGATGAAATCTTCTCTTCCTAGATCAGCTATTGTCATTATTTTGGAGATATTTCGCTTCTTACTTCAATGAATCCCCAAACTATCAATGGATAGCTAAGATTCAATCTTTGCAGAACAAACAATCTACGTTAATTCGGGGTGTGTTTTCTCTGTAGTCCTTATGAGCTCAGAAACACCAATGAGTGAACCTGCTTCGCCACTTAGTGCAAAATTTATACTTTATCAAGTCTCGTGTACCAAAGCATGCCCTCCATACTCCACTTATTCAAGGCAAATGGAAATATATATAAGCTCTTATTTCATGCATGTAGGATATATCGTGTTGCTTTAAAGTACATATCTTTGCAACCTCTCACCGTAATCACTTTGCCAAACATATGGAAGCTTTCTAAATTTCTTTAGTGGATCATTATTATTGCATGGTGATTGCATCCCACTAAATAATCCCCGTGTTTGAGGAATCCACCTTTTTACACCATGATTAACGCTTCAATTTACTGTCACGGCCATTTGTCAAAATGATATCTCTAAAAGCTGTTTGTAAGTGTATGCTTGCACTGCAAACTATTTCGAATGTGGTGCCCTATCTTTCAAATTTCATATAGAAACAAACTAAGATATTGTAGTATCTTAGGAAGATATTGTAGTTTCCACGTTTGCAAGGAACCAATTTAGGTTCCAACATGAATGAGAAGAAATAAAGGAATAAATTATATTAATGCCCCAAAGTGACCAAAAATAGGACGATGATGTCATATGTTACTGCAACAAAATACTAGAACACTCCTACCTAAAATTCCTACAACAAGAATTTGATAAAATTCAAACCACCTTTAAAAGCAACAGGAAACCGGACAAATATAAATATGAACATGGGGAGAAAGAAAAGAAAACCCTTTTGAATCCCTACTAATCAAAATAGGGAGTCATGGTTGACAATTGTGTATCGAAGAATAGGGTCGGAATCAGGAGTCCAAACTTCGAGGCATGCGCATGGTTGAGGTCTGTGCACATTAGAGGAGGATGTCAAATGTAAGGGAGGATACAAAATGTATGGCGGTATACATCACGAGGTTACAAGATGTCCAAGCTTTTACAAGGACATGGATAGAGATTACAAAGAGCTAGAAGCAAAAGCAGCCTGAGTGAAGATACAATCCACGGAATCAACATCAAGGGATGAGAATTTCAGATAATGGCAAAAGGAAATTTGGTCTGATCATTAAAACCCGCCCTCCCTCTCCAACCAGTTATTAGGCTCAAATTATTTCCTAGGATTGTCACCATACATGTCTTAAGCAAACGTACATTCACGCACAACAATGGGAGTACAATACATGCATTGTACTTCCAGTGACTACTAGTATCACAATGTTAGTCATGTCTGCAGCAATGATTGTTGGTATCACACTATCAGTCATATCACTGCCACAAACCTTCATGTGCCAGTCAAAGTATCGAAGGACATAGCTTCATGATATCTTCCCTTATAGCGGAGATGCCAACTGCAACCAAAAGGTTGACTGTTGGTATCATGCCAGGGACCATGTTGGTAACCACATTCGGGATATACTGATTATTCTCCAAATATTCAAATTCATGATAATCTTAGTTCTGAAAGGACTAACTGCCACCATGATGATCTAGATTTTCTAGTATTAAGCCAAGCAGTAACTCCTTTCAAAATCATTTATGATTTCAGAATGCGTTAATGCCGCTTCTTTAACACTGTGTATTTTTTGTCAATCCATCATAATGTTTATTTCCATGTACCCACAATTTCCTTTGCTAACGCAAATTGTTTTTCTAGTTCAAAACAATAATCTTGATTTGATTTAATTTTATCTTTCAATTCATCATTTTCTTCCTCTTTCTTGTCAAAGAATTAACAAGTATCGATCTAAGTTTCGCCGTTAACATATCATGAAAGGATTTAATTTCAGCCTCCATATTTTCCAATTGATGCAATAGTTCATGCAAATACTAATGATTAACAGTTTGACATGTTATCATTCCATTAACAACTTCCTCATTCATTATTTCCACTTCACCAGATTCCAAAAAACATTATATTCTGTCGGTTTTATTCTCCTAGCTTCATACAGTTTAAAAAATTCTTGTCATAAGAACTTAGTTCTCTTAACATGGCCTTATTTGCATTCATGGAACAACATTTTGACATCATTTGATCATATTGGAGTTTTGTGATCTTACTCAAGCCGGTGAAGGTTCAGACATGGGTTTTATGATCTTACTCAAGGTCTGAACTTTCACCAGTTTGAGTAAGATCACAAAACCCATGTCTGAACCTTCACCGGCTTGAGTAAGATCACAAAACCCATGTCTGAACATTCACTGGCTTGAGTAAGATCACAAAACTCATTAAGTTGTTCTGCTTCAGATCTTAAAGTTGAAATATATGGTCATCAAAATTCATTAAGATTTCTCACAAGCATTCAACATCTTAGGTGTAGTATTGAGGTTGATAATACGTACACAAAAGCAAATCTTAAAGTTGAAACATATTATTATCCTAATCATGTAATCCTAACATTTTGACAAGCAAATTATCGAAAGTAACATGATCACAAAAAATGACAAAGGTCTGGCTCCTTCCAAAAACAAACTTATGTGCCAAATTATTGGAGACACACAGGGACTCGAGATCAAAGTAGCTGTACCCTAGCCGCACATCCCAACTGCATACCATCAACGATTTGTGATGGATTCTTCTAACTCAGTGAGTCAATATTCTATGACAATCATATCATCGTATATCTCCTTGTGAGAATCAATCCTTTGTATATTTTGTACATTATGGTGGTGGTTTGTCTTTGGAATTATGCCAACATTTCTTTGATAAAAAGAGTCTAAACCCCATCTTAGTACGTTCCACTGAGTTACCAATGATCATGGAATTGCTTTTTTGTAATATTGAGGATAGGTGTATATATAAAGGTTATGCCTTCCACCTTATTACTCACTTCACGTCATTCATTATCATTCACAGTCCAACACTATTCTTTATCACAATTAATGTTCTTTTGATGTCTTTCTACATTACCACACGTGTTTGTTTCTATACTTGTGAAGTTCAATATTTGGTCAGTTATGGAACTGTGTCATTAATCTCACATGTTCAGAGACTCCCTATGCTATGGCCATTTCTTTTGAGATGGTGCCTAGAAGAGTGGAAATATCTCCCAAGGTGTTAGATCCCATTTTTATCCTATGCTAAGGTCGATTTTTCTGAAGATAAAAAAGATTTGACGAGATTGTGCACACGTGACAATGTATGATATCATATCTGAATTTCTTGGGGAGTTTGGTGACTGCAGAAACTTGTTTGAAGAGAATCAGGTTTATGGAGCTCTCTCGGTGCAAGATTTTGTTTCTATAATAGTAGGGTTTCAAAATGAAATCTTGTCTAGGTGCATCATTTCTCATATCTGATTCGATTTTTGGAATCTTTGCAAAAAAAAAAATGCAGATTCTTTTTTGCTTATCAAAAAACTTCTCTCATTTCCCCGCCAGATTTACTTCCCAAATTTGGTAGATCTCCGGTAGAAGGGAGCTAGCAACAGGTCATTATAACAACATAGGGCTAGTATGTGAGGGATTGAGTGGCGAGTGGAGCACGCGATCGCATGGGCCAATTAGTATAGGACTGGCGATGAGAGCAGGCATGTAGAGGCAAGGATTTGAGACAACTGGTGTGGGCACTGAATTTCCCCGATTATATAGCACAAAGGATGCAAGGTGTCTTACGGGTAAATTAGGATGTCAAACACTCACCAAACCCTTGCCTTTTGTTTATGAATTGTTGTGCAGTGATCACTTGGCAGTAAGTTTTCAGATAGGGAGTTTGTCAACAAGCGGTTACTTCTCCAGCAAGCAGTTGTTTGGTGCTTAGATGGCAGACAAACAACTATTTTAATTGACTGTAAAATAGTTAGCAGACCATTCATATCCTTCTGTAGCAGACTAAGTTGGTGGTTGATTACACTTGGCAGCATTTTGAAGTGCCACATTGCAGCCTCTGATTGGTTCCATATGCTTTACTTGGAAAATTGAAATTTTCCAAAAATGGGTTGAGTTGGTTCACATGCCTGAGTGTCATTGTGCCAATTTTTTGCATATCTATGCAGTTTGTACAGTCATGGATTCCAATAAATTGATCAATTCCAAGCGGTGGTGCCACAACAGCAGAGCAGCCCAGTCAGTGTGGACTCAATGCACAGTCAGCGGATATGGGAATGACAAGTGGCACAATAAGGTATTTTACAGTCAATTTTTTTATGTTTTGAAAAAAAAAATTCAAAAATTCAAATTTTTGGTGTGAAGGAGGCAAAAGTGAATTTGATACTTGAACTTCAACAGCCTTTTAACTTTTTCATTCAGACTTCTTTTGAGCCATTTTGCAATCCATTGGAATGCATTTTTAAAGCTTTCTGCAGTGGCCCTATTTTGATCAACATTTGCAACTTATTTTGTTGTCTTAGCTTTTGCGAAATGGAGGGGGTTCTCAAGCTCCCTTTTCTGTCAGGGCACAACTACAAAGCATGGGAATCATCCATGGAGATTGCATTGAATACCAAGGATTTGTGGCAATTTGCCAGTAGTACTGAAAAGGTTCGTTTTGTCAATAGTCAAGAAGATCAAGCAATAGGGATTTTGTTGAGCAACATTATACCTAAACTTCATTTACATCTCAAATGGAAGGGTACTCTGAATGAGATGTGATCCGAGCTGAAAAAGGTGTTTTGAAAAGGAATTGTTTGAGAATGAAGTCTTCTCTTGCAATGAGGGTTATGTAAAATCTAATAAAAAGATTGATAGGTTGAGAGCATTCAATCCACAGCTTGTAAAAGAGATTGCAAAAAGATTGATAAGTTTAGAGAACTCAATGCACAGCTTGAAAAACAGCTTTCGAAGTTGAAATATGAAAAGACCATGGGTCAAGGAAACCATTGTGTTGATCCTTCCACTTCTATGGGTTTTGATGTTGTTGATACTTCTATTTTCACTAATGATCTTCTGATTTTTGTAATCTGTAAGCATACTTCTGTTGATGCTACTGTTGTTGATCATGTTGATGTTGACCATGTTCGTACAGATAATCGGTCTACTTCACCCAAGATTGGGGCATTTGAGAAGCATGTAAAAGTAATTGATGCAATGTTGCTTCAAATAAAATACTTGTGTTGATGATAGTAATGTTGATCATGTTGATGTTGACCATGTTGATACAAATAATCAGTCTACTTCACCCAAGATTGGGGCTTTTGAGAAGCATACAAAAGTAATTGGTGCAATGTTGCTTCAAAAAAAGGTTATATAGGTGGTGATCTTGGAAAGAATGGGCAAGGTATTGTTCTTCCTCTTTAAGAATTTTTCACAGGAGAGAGAAGGAATTGGTTATTTAGAGTAATAATGACATACCTGCGGTGGGTTCCCTTGAGAAAAAGGAATCAAATTCTTTGAAGGCTTCTTGTGACATTGGCAAAGACAGGAAAAACAAGACACTACTATAGTGGCAAGGCAGGGCATTTTGGGAATAATTGTTTCAAAAGGTAAAGAGATGAGAAAAAAAGACACTTCGGGTCTACTGTGTTATTCCTAGAGGGGTCACTGTGGGTCTTGACCATCATTTGAAGGAGAAGTAGACTTGGCCCCAATACAGGTCATGTGGAGCATGTTCAGGCTCTCAAATATATGGACTGATCGCCGTGGATTTCACTATGATAGCAGTACGCATATAGGGCGGTATGATGGCCCAGTTTGTCTTTGGTATAAGAGAATGAGTTGAAAAAGCATCCATTGAGCAATTTGGCTCCCTATTAATTCTTCCTTGTGTTTTTTGAAAGGTGGACACGGTGCTATAAGTTTTTTGATTTGTAAGGCCTACACCTGGGGGTTCCATGGAAGACCCTGTTGATAGCATTTTGGTGCTTAGATTCAGTGGAGTATATGCACATTGTGATGAGCAATCTGTGATCAACCTGATGTGCAAGTCATAATCAGTTCCAACATTTTTAACATTTTAAATGATTGGTTTCATGTGACTTGCTTCATGTTTTGGCCACACATTTTTAGATACTGCAGGTTCTGGAACTTTTGCACAGGGATGGTAGCTTGGAGTGATCGACTTATTCTTTGGATACCAAACAAGCTTTAGTATTTGGCCTTCATCAGCATTTGGTAGATACTATATGTGATATTCCCATCTCTTTGGGGAGGATGCTGGTTAGGGGATATGAGACTACCACATGATAGTTCCCTTCTAAAAAGGGGACCATGTTTCCTCTCATACTTAAATATAAGTTGGCTTTCATTTCTTGACGAGGAATCAGGATGAGTACGTTGTTTTATTTTTGGAGAGCAGAGTCATGCTTCTAGTTTGATCATATTCCATTACTTGGTCATATATGGAGCACTAAGGGAGAGGGAGGACCCTGCTGGACGAGGAGGGGAAGGAACTACTATCTATATGGCCGCCCCGCCCATCCATCTATGATCATATATAGGGGCAGTTGGGATGTGTGTGTGTGTGACCTAAAGATTAGACAGGGCACACCAGGGGCCGATAGGGGACAGCATCCAATCCCTATCTATATATGGCGCGCATCCATATATCAATAGGGGTTTGCCATCACCCCATCCATTCCCATATCTATTTGATTCAGGACTTCGACACTTATTTCTAAATGATCTACCCTAACCCTATATTAGAGTAGTTAAAACTCTTTCGTTAATCTCACGTGGTATTAAAGCTTAGGGCTAAGAACTCCCTGGGTTCTGGTCCTTTTCTGGTGCGAAGGTGCCCGGAGAAATGGTGATATCTCACAAGGTGTTGGGTCGCATTTTTCTAAAGAATGGAATTTTTCTCTAGGGGATATAGATGTGCTACATGTGACTTGAAAAATAAAATGGAATCAAATAGGAAATGCAATTTAGTCTAAAAGCACACATGCAATAACAATATAGCTCCAACTAACTTGGAAATATGGTAATCAAATGCATTACTATCAAATCAAGCAATATTAACGAGGATTCTAATATATTGAGAAATTTTAATATTTCTTGTTCCCTTGACCTTTTTAAGACTTTTCTATTATAATTAACAATGTAATTGGGTCACCTAAAGCATTTGTTTTGACTAAGTATTGTAATTCACAAATATAGTATATCATATTAGTAGTGCATACGGTTAAAGATAATATATTATATTAGTAGTTCATTAATACATATCTTTAAAAGTTATGGTCAAGGGGAAGAACCACCCACAGCTCACAATAAGTTTACTTACTAGAAACGAAGCAAAATAAAATTGGTATCTCCCTTGGCAGAACCACCCATAGCTCTCACTAAGTTTACTTACTAAAAATGATGCAAAAGAAAAAAATTGTCTCCCTTGGCTCTAACCTAAAAAACAAAACTTATTAGAAATGAACTTGAAGTAATATAAAATTGATGCTTCCCTTGGCAGAAACCATCCAATAGCTCTAAGGCTTAAAACAATTTTAGCAAGGTTTCAAATCAATTTTCACTACTTTATGTACAAATTGCAATGAAAAACTACAAAGATTAACCTAATTCAACATATGAGATAAAGACTGGCCACTACGTGACCCTTTGTTTTATACAATAATTTATGGCCTCCTAATATATATGTAACCTCTACCATTATATGTTATAAGATAGTTAAGAATCAAGATTAGTAATGTCGCTTAGTATTATACCCCTCGAACATTATAAATATCTATCTACCATTGGTCTAGAGAACATCTTGTGTATTTTATACAGTATATTCTTGTATTGAATCCTCAAGGACTTACATAAGACATCTTTTGGTCCCTTATATGGCAGAACCCTAAGCTACATAATCAAGGTGGTATTGAAGATAATGCATAGGGCATATGATCTTACAAACAAATGACATGCATTGGTTTAATTATGTTATAAATTATAATCATGCCCAATAGACATATTTGAGGATAGAAAATTATGTTTGAAATCAAATTCTTGCCATAAGGAAATCAGGTTAGCTCCTCCAACAAAGGGATAGGTTTTATTTGTATTTTTGAAAGACATCATATTAGGTTAACTCTATAAACAAAGCCAAAAAAATTGCTTCACTTAAAATCTCAATACTTTTTCTCATGAAAAATGCAAAAACCAAACTTCAGTTATACACCCAAACCTTCCCGTTTTCAAGAGTGCATAACAACAAAATGCATGAAAGGTGATAGAGAGCATAGATTACACACACTAAATAAAAGTAAATAAAAGAAAAAATATTCTATGAAACTCCAAGAGGAACAATGCATAAGATGGGTCCTGCTACTTATGGTCATGTGATCAAGCAGTTTAGGAGGCATCACTAACATTGTCGTTTTCCAATTAGATGTAAAATGCACACATAATGCCTCTCTTTTATCTGTCAGTCAATAAATTGTGCAGACTAATCTTACCTGTCCAAATTGTCCCTCCTGCAACTAAGTAGTAAAGTTCATTGAACAATGTAAACCTGTACCTGTAATTGAATATCAAAAATTAAAATTATTTTGAAGGGATTTTAAAAAATTTAAGAAAATAAAATATGTTTTGGAGCAATCAAATGACAACAGAAGGTAATAAGAAGATGATGAAAATGGATACAAATTGGTTATTTATTACTATTAAGATCTGAAGACATTAAATCCAAGGATACAACCAATCAACTTTAAATTCTCAATTATGACCCAAGACAGTGCATTTTCCTAGAGTTGAACAAACCCATGTAACCTTACTTTAGCTAGGATTTCAATTACTAAGCTTGTGTCTAGCTGGGCTTGTTGAAGCATACCGATTGCATGAAAATTTTCCATCTTAAATATACATCCCATGAGCTCCTACCCTACTATCATCCAGCCAGTAGCAAGTTCATAGTCATGTAGCAAGCAATGATATCACAGTTGACTAAGCATGCAAGGAAATTAGTCACAACAGTATACATTGAGATAAATATCATACTATTTGGTAAGTACGGTGACAGTATGGATCCTTAACGCTATAATCAGATATGTCAGTGGTAACTACCGTCCAAAGTTGTATTAATAATCC
Source organism: Taxus chinensis (assembly GCA_019776745.2). Classification (NCBI taxonomy): domain Eukaryota; kingdom Viridiplantae; phylum Streptophyta; class Pinopsida; order Cupressales; family Taxaceae; genus Taxus; species Taxus chinensis. The sequence continues at coordinate 544,194,975 of CM034151.1, read as the reverse complement.
AGGGACATGCAATTCCCTAGTTTTCTTGGGGTGTCAAGAACTGTATGCAGCTGTGTTCCATAAGCCTTGGACAATCACAATTAGGAATATTCTATTCTATACTCTTCCAAGGTGGTCTATGCCCAAGTTTCTATGTTATGTGGGGGTGTGTCCCCCCATTTCCCAACTGTCACGATTGTCCAGGACATTTTGAGGACTTCAGGATGGGAAAAAAAAAACCCGCCACCCCTCCCTCACACACCCAAGAAGGTGCAAGAAGTGGGGGACATTCACGAAATTCAGGGCACAAAATTTCCAGGACAACCCAAGTACTTTACAATGTTAGGGATGTCATAGGGGACGTAGCAACGTCCCTGAGACAGTCAAAGGAAGTCCCCCAGTGTCCCCTGCAGCTGTTGTATTCAGAAGGCCAAAAATATTGAAAACAACACTTTTTTTAAAAGTAAATAAAAAACAACAATTTTTGTTGAAAGTAAATAAAAAACAAAAAACATATTATACCTAAAACAGTACCAAAAACTTACGAAGGGCCTAACCCACTACAAATATCAATCACACTTCCTTCAAAGGATGCCTCTGATTATTGAGTTGCGGACAGTATTTTTTTCATTTTTTGAACTTTTCTGATAATGTATTACTCTTCTCATGTTAATTATAGTGTATAATCATCAAGTACTCTTGAATCTTCTCACTATCTTGACTCTCATCTCAGAATTCACATATTCATTTTAAATGCATCTCAATTCTCTATCATTAACAATGTTGCATTATGATAATAATAAATATTTTTCACTTATAGGATGGATTATTGGATTAATGGTTTCCATTTAGTACTTACTAATTTATTGATTTTAGTTTCAAATTATTATAGTTTGCTTTAGTTGTTTTCTTATAAATATTAAATTATTTGTATATTTTAATAGCCATCCCTCTGCCATCCCCAAAATCCAAGAAATTTTTTGTTGTCCATAAAAACCCCATCCCTATATCCTCTTATCCCAGAATCTTAGGTAACCATGCCAAGTTCACATATCTTAATCTTAAAGATGAGGCAAGCATAAAGATAAAAATTCTACACACAAACACAAGATCACCTCTCAACATCCCAAATGCTTCACAATGTATAATATGAAATTTTGGATTGTGCGTGAATGAAGAAGTTCCTAGAAGATCTCATATCATCAAAAAATACAGTTATTTGATAGACTGAGAATACAAAGATACTAAAATTCAACCTCGAGTGAAATCTTGAGTAGCATCAGCTAATATTATATATAGCTTCTACAATTCTTAATGCAATTCCCCACCAAATTCAAATGCTTAACTCATTTTAAGCAAAAAGCCTCGAAAAGAATGATCTCTTCTTATTTGAAAAGGACAGTCTTACACAATTCTCATAAATAAGCTTTAATCTGATACAAGACAAACCAACATCTCCCCAAAAAACATAAGCTAAACATTAAGAAAGCCAAAAACGTAATTGGTGGAGGAGATCACAGCCTACTCCCAGATTTGATTAGAAGGCGGAGGGTGAAAGACCCTCCAAACTAGAAATGTCACTAGGGGCTTAAATTCCGCTAACAAACAGGGGCTGTTGAAAAGACAGCTTCAAGCTCTCTGGGCCACATATTGCCAATGGAAAAACAAGAAAGGTACATCAATTGGAAAAGAAGGAAGCTAAAGAGGGCCAACCACCCTGTGAAACCCTTGCTCTATCATCTGGAAAGGTAAGAATCAGATTTGTTGCCTCACCCAATCCTACTATTAAAATATAAGACTTATAATTTAGTAGTTGGTTAATATTAGTTACGTATTAACTAATAAACGCTTGTAACCATGCCAACCATTTTGTAATCATCTCTCTCATAATAAAATGACGGACACAAATGATAATGTGTGCATTTCCGTTTCTCTTCATTTCTCCTTTGTGCACATTTTCCAATGTTGGTATCAGAGCCCTTGGTGCTTAAAGGGATCTCCCAAACGATTAAAAAAGAAAATAATTTAGAGCTCAAAACGGGGAGGATTTTTACGCTCAAGACGTCAGTCAAGGAGAAGACACTTAAGGAATTGTGAGTTTCAGCCTGTGAAGAAATTCACGAGTTTCAGGGGCCAGACACCTAGGACAAAATAAACGATAAAACGCAGTCGATATTTATAGTTGAAACGGAGCACAAAAATTGTGAAAATCACATAGTTTTGAAGGGTTTCAAATGTAGTTTAGAAGGGTGAAAAAAATCACTAATTTTCGAAGGGGTTCATACGCTTGAAAATGTGAATAACACAGTTGCGAAAATATAGTCGTGAACAGTAGCGAAAGGCCATAAATCAGTCACGAAAGGCACACAAAAACAAGAATAATACAGTCACAAAAAATACAGTCGTGAACAGCAGCAAAAGGCCATAAATCTGTTTGCAAAAACATACAGCAAGGGAAAACTGCCTACTAAATACAGCAAGGGATTTACACAAATTCTTGTAGCAGTTTTTCTGTATGGCACATTTTTTTACAGTCATCCTTTTATGCCGAGTTTTACCTACACTGAATCCCTTCCCGTTATCAAACCACCAACTTCTTTACAGTACGTATTCATCTTCTTCATCAATAAAGTCTTCAGCATCTAGTGGATTGTCAAGAAAGGCCACATTTGCTTCATTCAGATGTATGACCTCTTTTCTTGCAATTATAACACTCAACTTGCCTGGTTTCTCTTCATTTCTTCTTTGTGCACATTTTCCAACACCTACAAGGAACAAATCAAGACAATATTGATTAATGTCTCTGTCCCTATTCTGCCAAAACTGAAAAAGTACACTGGGATAGCTCTCACAATTATTTCTGCCATAGGATAGGAAAATTTTATCCTGCCGCTTTTCCACGAAATCTTAAAAAAAGCTTCTGGGATGAGCTCTCCCAAATCATTCCTACTCTAGGGCAGGTACATTTTATCCTAGAGGATGACTCTAACTCCATTTTGTCTACTCACAAAAAAAGATATTACAGACTTGCAACCATAGTAGGAATACTCGCCAAATACAAATACTCGCCAAACCCCCAAAAAAAAAACTCGCCAATATTCAGCCAATACTCGGGAATACTCAGCAACTTAAAAAATGCTCAAATTTCTTTAAAAAACATAAATTTTAAGCAACACATAGCTACACAATGTATCAAATGAGCCCATACAATGTTGGAGAAGTGTTTTCTATTAGATTCGAATACAAATACAATACAAAATCGCATCATCATGCGAATACAACAACCGGCTGATAAGTAATATGAATTTATGATGATTGGCATTGAAAAATATCATCACAAATTTCATATCTATGCAAGTTACGATATACAATAAATTACATTTTCCTCTTCCCCAATCTAGAGAAATACTCGTCCGAGCACGGGAGAATACTCGTCGAGTTTTGGCGAGTACTCATCGAGTTTTGGTGAGTACTCGCCGAGTTTTGGAAAGCTATCCAGTATTTTTAATTACTAATCTGTCTACAGACGATCAAAGCTCATGATTCTTTCAGAAGATTGCAAGAAGTTGCTTGGTCCAAAAAGGTGCAAAAAAGGATTTTATGAAAATAAGAAAAATATTGCCATCAATGCGTAGAGCTCGAGAAAATATGCACTTTTAGAGAAAACGGCACCTGAAACAGAGCCACAGAATGAAAGTTATGGCACATGCAAGTTTTTGTTGCTACATCTTCCCAGACCCTTTCCAAAAATGGCAAATTTTATTCTGTGCTTGTGTTTTCTTCACCAAAAATCCAAAAAAGGAAAGAAATGTTGTCTTTGGCGAGTTTTCTGGCGGTTTACTCGTTTTGCCTATTTTTTGGCGATTTTTTCAAAACTCGGCGAGTTTTCCTACTATGCTTGCAACAAAGGTCCGCATTCCCTAGATGCACCAAATATTCCAACCGGGTGTCAGGGTATCACTTGCAATTCGCAATTTTGACCGAACTATAGACATGTCTGACCAGCCCTTTCATATATGAAAACTTGGAACATTTCCACTTTAATGGGCGTGGGGGATGCGAGTGCATCTTACATTTTTGCAATAGGCTGCATACTTGATTTAGTAGCCTAGAGACACAAAGATGCCCCGAATATTCCATTCTGCGGGCCGCAAGCTTCCATTTGCAACCTACAACTTTGCATGAGAAAATGCAAAATTTTCATAAGGATCTGAAACTCCCAAATTCCTCGAATATTCTACAGGCGGGTGACAGGGATGTATCTACATCTCGCACCAGCATCAGAATGCAAATTTCTAAGGCCCTGGGTAATTCCATGACGGTTTAAGCATATCAATAAGATCCTTGAGAGTTCATACATCTCACCATAAACCTGCAATTCATGAATACGCCATGAATGTGAAACGTTAAGGATATTGGTTAAAACAACATAACATGTTTACAGATCACACAATTTTCTTTAAATATTGAGCTCAAGGTAACGGCAAAATACTTCACAAATTCGTAGAGCGTTCATTCTAGTTCGACAAAATAGTTATGGACATTAGAAAGGTATGAAAGGAACAAGGTTCGACAGAGACGTCAATTTGGGCACCAACAAGGGCTCTAGCTCGGGGATGGACACCCCTAGCGGGTGTCACAAGAACCACAGACCAAAAACTCATGGGGGAAGTAAACCAGATGCTAAATCCATTAGGCAAGGAGTCCCGCAATCACACATAACAAGTCTTCAGCAAGTTTAAAACACGCAGTGAGCAAACAAACGACAAAAACTGATCACAAGCGACCAAGAAGGGAACAAAACAAGAACAAAGGTTATTCCTTTTCTTAATCAACAACTTTTGTCTTTTACCACCTTGTTATCCCTTATGTGTACTTCACAGGAAAAGTTGTTATCTTTGTGCAATCATTCAAACCGATTCTCCCTCCTTGTTACTTTTAAGAAAGACAATAGGGATCAAAGAACAGGGTATAAAGAATTGTGCCTAGGATGGGTCAGGCTCAATGCCCTTGATCCTTCCCTGCACCTTTGGCGTGTCCTTAAATGCATCATATCTTTTGAACATATTCAAAATAAAATCCTCAGCCGGCCCCATGTGAAACCGGAAAATTTTCTCCTATCTGGGTAGGAGGCTGATGCATTCGGCTGATATAACCCTTTGCTTCTTTATTCTTTAGGCTAATTTATTAATGTATATCTTAAAATGCACAAACCGTTGGAGGGAAGAATATTTGAACCCTTTTTGAGTCTCATACTCACCTACAACATGCTTCTTGAGTATTTCTGTCAATTTCTCTTCATTTGCAGTCTTTGAATTGTAGCTTCCTTCAAGAGGAAACATCTTCTCTATTTTAGACACGATGTCATCCACATATTTTCCAGCTTTCTCCCTCATATCTTGGAGCTTGCCTATACAACTCCCCAATGTTTCCATTCTCAGCTTAATAGCATCCTCACACAAGAAATGTTTTCCCTTGCAATTCAGAAGTACTATTCTTTCTTTCTCCAATTCTTCTTCACTGATGGCATTTATCGTTTCAAGTTTCGGCAACATGCCATCCCAACACTCTACCTCAGCTTGATACTTCTCTATCAATGCAACACCATCATCCAGATGTTCGGTAACCTGATTGTAGCATGTAATCACCTTTGTCATAACTGGTTTCCTTTCTCAATCAAGTTTCTTTCCCACTCCTTGGTAACATCATTCCTTGCATCGATATCCTCAACATTCTTCATACCATTACTTGTGACTTCATAAGTAAGTGCCCGTGGAGCTGGAGCACAACCTTCTCCTTCAGATGCTCTTTTGTTTCCTTGTCCTTGTCAATCTTTTGGACTACATCCTGGAGCACAAATTTAAGAACATGCTTTAGTCCCTCAGTGGACTCTTTACCCAAGGGAATCCGGGTAACTTGGAAATCAGACAAAGTTGCATACTTCTTTAAAACCTCATTTTGCAGAGTGGCCACCTCCAGGTATCTTCTTCCCTCGTCTCCCACCAATGTCCTAGACATGGTTTTTACCTTCTTGGGTGGCCTTGAAGAACTTAAAGATGCGGTACTTATTAAGTCACTTGTATTTATTTGTACCTTCACCTTTTTCTGCATTGGAAGAGCTTCTGCTAACCACCCCCCAAGGAGTAACTCATCACTAGGCACTGGTTGCCTTACCGGTGCCACAATCATTTGCTGAGAAGAGCGGGGAACCATTTGAGTATCAACAATTGTTACTTCAGCGTCAGTCAATTGTTTTTCACCTGTTCTTTCCTCAGTTGTACGTTGTGATGTTGTGTTGCAAGATTTTCCCTTATTGTCGTGTTCTTGTTCAACAACTATTTCAGAGGTCTTGGTGACCCTGGTTTCTTCATCTGTAAGGGGTGGGGAAGCATGTTTACCTGTATCAATAAGTTGAGGAGGTATCTCCACATTTTCACCAGGGGATGATGGTCCTGCAGTTGCATCAAGTGTATGTGTGCATGACTCCTTTTCATCTGTTTTTCCGTCATGCTAACCACCTTCCACACTTCCCAATACAACAGTGACGGGTTCATGAGTATCTTGCCAGTACTTTCTTGTAGGGTCTCCACATTTTGCTCTACTGCAGGCTGCACCAAAACTTCCTTGGTGCCCCCCTCCTCCTGACCCTTAGGTTCCTCACTTGGAATGGGTCCCCTCTCCTTTTCAACATTGGTTTCCTCCTGACCTGTAGTCACAACAACATTACCCCTTGTTCCATCTCTAGTATCTCTAACAGATCAGAAAATATCCACTCATGTTCAGGGTTGACCTTTTGCTGCTCTCCCCCCTTATCATCTCCCAATGTTGGGGTTACTGGATATTTAACTTGTGGAGTTGTTTGTTTCTGAACACTAGGTCTGGCCATCTGAGCCATGACTACACTTGCTCTTGACATCAATATATCTTCTGGATGTGGAGGAACTAGAGGCATGGGGGGTGGAGGAGGCACTCTTGTCTTCAGAACTGATGTTTCTTCTTTTGAGGTCCTTTCAGGTCCATCATGCATGGCAGCTCCCTATGCAACAGAAGTTGCAAACCTTGGTCTCTTACGCCTTATGAGAGGGATCGCATTTGAATCTTCTTCCTCCTCACTAAGACATCCTTGGACCATTCCACCTGAATGAGTTTGTTATTTAGTTTTTCTCTTTTCATCACCCTTGCTTGGGGATTGACCAGTTGTTGCCTTCCTACCATGTCCCTTAGAGGCATAAACCTTCGTTGTTGAAGAACCAGCTGGGACAGCCCGGAGGGGAGTAGCAGCAATGGGAGTTGTTCTCCTCAGAATGTCTTCAGTTTTCTATGCTAGATGGGAAACAGAGGTCCCAGTCTTGCTACTATAAGCACTTAGCTCATCTCTAGTCTAAGTTGTGAGGGGTGTCTTGAAAGAAATCTGGGGAATCCCCTGAGTGATGCATGTCTCCTTTATAAAGGGTGGCAACACATCATCAATGATGCCACTGAGCCTATACTCCCCAAGTACAACAGTATTTTGTTGACTAATGTCAACCCTTTGATCTAGCAACCAAACAAAAGTCCTCGTGACATCAGCAGTCCTTTCGTGTAAGGACTTCACTTCTTGTACAGCCCAATTTAGACTTGGGAAGGGCCTTTGTGCAATATTGTTATGGGTGTATTCAGGACTCATTGTATTCCCATCATCAACTACTCCTTGAGGCACCGTGGCCACCTTGTAGTCACCAACCCGAGTTAAAGACATCCTGGGATAGCTTCTCAATCTAACTTCTTCCTCCCCCAAGCAGTCCATCCACTAATCCTCGTAGTGAGGTTCATGTTCTGAAGAGGATCCTACAGCCTGGTGCAAGAACCATTTTATATCATAGTCATTCCTTGGGGCAAAGTACTCAATAGAGAAACTTCTCATTTAAGCTTCAACCAGCGTTGCCTTAACCAAGTTAGGGCAGGTATACCTACCGACTGTGATAGGAAACTTGATATTAGTTTTATGCTTGGCCGCCAAAATCTTGTGGACATACACCAGATGTCTAACCAGTTCCGATAACACCCATTTATCATCCATATGCCTAGGAAGTATATCTGGGGCACCTGAGAAACCACTCACCCTGATATAAGAAAAAATTGGGAATTGTATAAAATGACACCCCCATCCAACTATGCTCCTCCTGGCTTCAAGAGTCATTCTTTCATATTGCCAAGCAGGGGATAATAAGCACATCACAGAGGCAAAAAATGTGTTAATTGCTCTTCTGAACTGGGCCCCATAATACACCAGATTTAGCTGGGGGTATACAGCATATACTTTGTGAGTGCTAGGATCCCTTTCCTATATCAATCCTGGGAAAAATCTGTGAAAGGCAACATTGTATACCAGGTAGGAAGTCATGTAGAACTCTGGGACATTGGCAGACTCTCCTCTAGCTATAACAGTTACCTGCATCATCTGAGCATGGATGGAATTGCTGATTAAATTCCTCTAGTGGATGGGAAGCTGTGGGGCCAAAACGAGTAAAATAAACAAACACATCCACTCCTACTCCATTTTGTCTACTCACAAAAAATATATTACAAACTTGCAACAAAGGTCCGCATTCCCTGGATGCGCCGAATATTCCAGCGGGCATCAGGGTATCGCTTGCAATTCGCAATTTTGACCGAACTGTACACTTGTCTAATCGTCCCTTTCATATATGAAGACTTACATTTCCACTTTAACGAGTGTGGGGGATGCGAGCCCATCTTACAATTTTGCAATAGGCTGCATATTTGCTTTAGTAGCCCGAAGACACGAAGATGCCCCGAATATTCCATTCTAGGGGCTGCGGGCTTCCATTTGCAACCTACAACTTTGCATTAAAAAAAGCAAAATTGTCATAAGGATCGGAAACTCCCAAATTCCTCGAATATTTTGTAGGCGGGTGGCGGGGATGTATCTGCATCCTGCACCAAAGCATCAGAATGCAAATTTCTAAGGCCCGAGGCCATTCCATGACAGTGTAAGCATATCAATGAGATCCCTAGGAGTTCATCCATCTCACCATAAACCTGCAATTCATGGATACGCCATGAAACACATGAAACGTTAAGGATGTTAGTTAAAACAACGTAACAGGTGTACAAATCACACAATTTTCTTTAAATACTGAGCTCGGCGTCACAGGAAAACACTTCACAAACCAGTAGAGTGTTCACTGTACTTCAACGAAACAGCTAAGGACATTAGAAAGGCATGAAAGGAACAAGGTTCAACAGAGATGTCAGTTTGGGTACCAACAGGTGCAACTTCCCGTGACAACATTAACTTTTATAGAAATCTAATATTTTTTTAGATTTTATAAAATCGTAATTATAAAATTGTAAATTTTTAGTAATAATTTATTTAGATTTTGTAAAATCGTAATTTTTTAATAATAATTTTATAAAACCATTAGTTTTTCAAGATTTTATAATCAAAACTTATTTTAGCTTTCTATCTTTCATTTTGAAGATTTAATTTTAAAGAGTATATTTCTTTAGTCGAACTTAATTGCAAAATTTATGGCTGATCTTTTTAGAAACAATTTTTTTTTATGAATTTTATCCTTCACAAATTTGAATGGGGCAAGTTAAATAGGAATCATGCCCAATCTGCTTTGGCCTATAATCTCGCGAGCTCTCACTGCAAGGATGCAACAAGAGTGTGTGGCCTAGTGGAGGCAGGTGAATGGATTGTCTGAAACTAGCATTTCATGAGCCAAGGGAATTACATCAACTCATTTTTCTCCTATCCGCTCCTTTCCTTTGCTCATTTCAAGCTTTGCTCTCATCTTTGGTCTCGGCTCTATCAAAATACAATCCTTTCTCCTACCTCGACTTTTTTCACTTAGGTAAAAATAGGAAATGGGTTTTTGTTCCCCGTTGATGGGCAAGAGACTCGATCATTTTTGTGGTTCATCTTGAGGAGGTGTTGAAGGTGGTTTTCATCTTGGAGAGGTGTTGAAGGGAGTTAAGGAGGTTCTGAGCACTTATTATCTAGAGTTAGAAATACAAAACTGGGTAAATTTGGAGGTAGCTTTGATTTTTGTCTCAAATTTACTTCACCTGATTCCAACAAATGTGCAGTGATGGCCATTGTTGTGACTATTGTTAAGGCTGAGCATAGCATAGGTTTGGACAAGATTCTAGCGAAGATCAACCTCATATTTCCTCGGGCTCCGCCTGTCTCGGGAGCACAAATTTGTGGTCTAGTGTGAATGGCTTCTTTCTGTAAATTGGAGACTTGTTTCCTAAACTTGGTCAATGCCATGGAGCCAATTCAGGCTTTCCACATGTGGGACTTGTTGCCTTACAACGGCATGTGCTACCTGCTCATTTCTTGATGGAAAAGAAAGCAGTGGAGTTGTGGTGAGGACTCTATTGCATCTGGCAGGGGTGGCGGGTTTCAAGATAACCTTGGTGGACGTATGGACTGTCGTGATTACATGTTTTCTTCTATTGGGGTTGATCCAACTGGTAATAATGGAAATAAAGTGCTCTTCTTACTGTATAGACAGATCGGATGAACAGTTTATTAGGTGTTTTGACAATATTGCTAGACTTTTTTGTCAAATTTATGTATAAAGTTTGCCATAGCTACCAATTGAAGCGGGTGGGCATAGGTTGCCATACAGTTGTACTTTTGTTCAAACCTGTGGGAATCAAGCTATTGCTAATGTATTAAATTTTTATGATCAATTCATTGGGAAATGGACCCCTGCAGCCCTTGTTACCAGATCATAAAATATAAATAGGTTGTCCTCTCTTTGGGGGAAGATGTACAAAATCCCTTTGGAACAACCTCGTTGACAAATTCGAGAACAATATTTTCTTTAGAAATGCAAAACGGCTCTCTGGCTGGAAGGAATAAACTGGTTTTCTCTATCCCTCAGACTTTTCCCGTCTATATGTTTTCCATCTTTAAAATGCCCGCAGCAATTGGTTTAAAGATGAAGAGTATTATGAACTCAAGGTCTTGGGCTATTGGTGAGTTACAAGTAGTTTGTAATTGTCAACCCAAGTTCCATTCTCATTGAGTTCATTGGATGCTTTCAATAAGTGGCCACGTGGGCACCTTGATGTAGGGATCGAACTTCTTCATATGACCAAGCAGAGCATAATAGGGTGCTCTAAATGCAGATCGTTTGGCGGAAATTAAGGACCCAAGCCCACCCCCATGTCCCACTTAGAGAAAGTGCTCCTCCACCACTCCAGTTCATAGCTCTGGTATAATAAAAGCGTTTACCATCCAAAATTTGAACTCAAGGTCTTCGGCTATTAGTGAGTTACAAGTAGTTTGTAATCATCAACCCAAGTTCCATTCCCATTGAGTTCATTGGATGCTTTCAATAAGTGGCCATGGGGACACCTTGAGAGAGGGGTAGAACTTCTCCATATAGACCAAGCGGAACATAGTGGGGCGCTCCGAATGCGGATCGCTAAGTGGAAATTAAGGACCCAGCCCACCCCTATGTCCCACTTAGAGAAAGTGCTCCTCCACCACTCCAGTTCATAGCTTTGGTATAATAAAAGCATTTATCATCCAAAGTTAGCCAATGGAGTCTGGGTGGAGTGGTTACGACGGATGGTTGTATCCAGCTCCACCCAGGTTCAAATCCCGCTTAGGCACGATCCCCGTTCGGGGTGGTAATTTCCGAGGTGGCATGGCTGGCAGGCTGATTTAACAAAGGTGGATTCTAATTTGAGATTGCCTGCGCTAGAAGTGTGTTCAAGTGTGGTGGATTTGGTTCACTAATTGTTGAGCTTAAATGCTATATCTTGGCTGAATGTACTTTGCTTCATAGCTCTGGTCAAAAGCGTTTATCTATCTTAAAAAAAGATGAGTATTATGAAGAACATTTTATGGCAAGGTGTTTCAAGAGATTAGACAACAGCCTGCTGAAATGGGATGTAGTAAGTAAACCTAAAGCCCAAGGGCTGGCAAGCATTTACGATTTTTCAATTCTTTATAAATGATTAGGAGCCAAACTAGCATGAAGAATGTTTATAGACTTCTATCAGCCTTGGGCCTACATATTACAAAGCAAATATCTAAATGATATGAGCCTAATTCTGATATTCACAGCCAATACCAAGATAAATGGATCCCATATTTAGAATTTCATTAGCAGTTGTCACTTAAACAAAATTTGAGCTGTGAGGAAAAAAGAAGGTTCCCTAGCAAACTTCTATGAAGTATCATGGATGGGAGACACATGTTTACAATCCTTTCCAAATCTTGAGGACTACTGGACAACAAAGTGGAACTTAAAATAATCGGCAAAGCTGGAAAGATATCCCAAGACATCTTCAAAGTGCCCAAGACCAAAGGCACTTCATTATGTCTGACATTTCAGCAACCCACATCACATTTCCCAATGAACAAGATCTCCTTAGATGAAAATTTGGCAAGACCTGACAATTTATGGTCAAGGGAGACTACGTTATGGAATCCATGAGGCTGTCCAGAACAGAATTGTGACCCAATACCAAGGAAAAACAGTTGACATGGGCCCTCTCAATGCATCCTTTATATGATGGTTAAGGACCACCTACTTCATGTGAGTTGGCCTCCAACATTTGGTCATGGCTACATCAAGAACTTAGTCAGGCATTTGTGAGGTCCAAATATGGTTCCAATATCTTGTGATCAAGTTCCTCAACAAGGTTTAAATTAAAACCTTATAAGTGGTGAAGATTCAACTAAGGAAAGGTTGAAAAGGTCTTTCCCCATTTACAGGGCTACACTACAAGGAAGCAATTTGATTACTCACAACATTCAAGAGATCAGAACGAATAAAACCAATTGGTCCTGAGTAAAACGGAAATGCTGCAACAAAGGGCCTCCGAAACTTGATATCATTGGGGCCTCCAAAGGTAACACGGGTCTTGCAAGAGGAGTAAGTATCTGAGACATTCAATACGAATGGGACCTCCACAAGTAACCCAGGTCTTGCAAGAGGACTTATCAGGGACTAATAATGAATAAAAAGCAAGAGGTCTTACATTGGCTTTAAAATCAATGAGACAAGTTGATAGTGGAAGGAGACTTGATGTTGATGATAAGAGCCATATCTGAAATATCAAAGCCCAATGGAAAAATAAATGGGATCCCATCAGAAGCTTTCATTTGATCATTATCTTTTGAATCTCTCTCTTCAAATCATACTTCTGAGAGGCCAATAAACCATCAAACTATCTTGCAAATGTTGGAGTCTCCCATGGGAAATTGCCTCAAATTTGCAATCAGAAGATGCACACGTAGCTAGGTTTGGATGACATATGGGCTACTAACAAAGTGGAGATACACCAACCCCTAAACCCCTTGCCTCATCCACCAACCTTTCAAAAAAATCAAATTTATAATCCTCCTTCGGTTTCTTGATTCTCGTTAACATTTATGGTTGGGTAGATTAACGGTGCCAATGAATACAGTGAAGCCATTTCATGGATCTTCAATCCAAGTGCTATCCTTTGACGTGATGAGGTAATGGCCTCAAGGGAGACACTCGAATTAATTACCACAAAGTAATTTTCTCCATCGTCTCCCTCTCACGCTATTATTTTCCACACCTTCTTTCTTGTTATTCTTTATGTTTGTCTAGTTCATCCCCATCATATTTGTCGTCAATGGCACCAAAGCAGAGTTACATGGACATTGATAAGGATGTGGATATGGATATGGATACGGTATCAGAGGCAGATACGGCTTGTTTTTCAGGCTCCCAGATATGATAATGGTTGGATACAATATTATACACACACACACGATAATAATCTAGATATTAATAATAATTATCAATTTTAAATTATAAACAAATTTAAACATTAGATTAAAATTATATACAGTTCTACCCAATACGAAAGGTAGAAATTTGGGTATTCAATGGGTACTAAAAAATTGCAAGTTGTTTCTACCAACAGAAAATAGACGAAATGAAAGAAAAGAAACACACTAGGCCAAAGGAAACAGATCGAAGGAATTACAGGTTGAGCAAAGCCAATGCTAGAGTTTAAAGTAAAAGAACGATTCAACATTCTCATCTCCATGTCCTCATGTCATGGCCCCTCTTTCAAATAAAATAAAAATAATAAAGTTAATATTTTTAAGTTGTCAAGTAACTCACTTTTTATTAAAAAGTGACAAATAAATATTCCTTTATTATTATAACTAAAAAATAAAGGTGACTTTCCAAACTAAGCAAATCCATATCAAATTAAAAGATGGAAAGTTACTTTTAGGGTTTTTCCTTGGGAAAAGTGTCAAGTGAAGTTATAAAAGGCATTGTGGGGTCATTTGGAAGGAAATTTTTGCCATTATCTATTTTTACAGTGAGAATTTGAGCTACTACTTCAACTTTTGCTTTTGAGGACAAAAACCCTCCATTGCAATCAGATTTGGGGACAAAAACCCTCCAATCTTTAGTGGTGACTCCATCCAGGTGTTGCATTTGTGCATCCAAACAGAGATTTGCAGTTTTCAATTCAGTTTTATCAGCTAGGGTATCATCAGATTTAGATATTTCAGCTAGGGCATCAACATATTTATAGATCTATGCTAGGGCATCACTTTTGAGGGCTGCCATCACACTTCTAGGGGCTGACGCCGTCATTGGGAGCTGTTGCAGCCATTTACTGCTAGAGATTTCACCATTAGCCAGTTGGGAGATCTTTTCAACCAGAAATTCTGTTTATGTGGTCAGCTGTAATTTTGCTAATTTGCAGTCTGAAAATAAAAATATAATTTCTATTGTGGTGTGTATTTAAATTCTGCAATTATTCCAATACAATTTCTATTTTTTTGGGTTTATTAGCGATTGTAAAAAAATTATATGTTTCTCTATAAGGGTTTACTAAAAAATATCAGATTCTAGGGTTTGCTAAAAATATCAAATCTAGGATTTGGTGAAGAATAACAGATCTATAAGGGATTGCTGAAAATTTGCAGATTACAATAATTTTCCCATAACGGGACATTACACCTCAATTGTTGTTGCTAAAATGCACTATAGAAGGTTAATTGCTGTTTTTAAGCATATTTTTAGCCTTTTGAAGGAGTTTTTATGGTCTAAATTTCAAATCAGATAAGAATATAGTTGGCCTACAGTTTGTGTCTGGTTGTTGTCTAATATGGCTCTGTTAGGGGGTTCAATCTGGATACATCTAGGTATAGTATTTGAACCCGATCCAAGTTGTGTCATACCCATATCCGTATCCAGGAAGAGGATACACGCGCCCTAGCAAAAAGGGCATTGTATCTTACAACCTTGAACCAAAGGTTGTGAAGGTGTCGGGGATATAAATAAGGTGGTGGTAGCAAATTAACCAAATACTAGGTCTAGAAATGCCACCAACATTGCACAAGAGAGAACATAAACATAAACCTAGTGATGGCCACCTCAAAGAAAGAAAATTACTCTTCCACCTTTGCAATTGCATTTTTCAAGCAAACCCTTGGAGATGAGGCGATCATACCTAGTAATTCTACTATGCAAACTATCAAAGCTATTAGGAAGAAATTCAAAGATATATTATCTTTTGATACCCAACAAGGTGGCAAAAAAAATGTACTTTTTCTGTTAAAAATAAGAGTAAAGAGTTTGTTAAATTCCTAATTGTATCACGAGAGAGCATGGTGTTCACATGTATGCAAGATATGGGGGATTTAGTTGGATCTGAAGGCATTTGTAACCTCTATGATAAATAATTTCAGTTCTCCAGAGATTAAGCAGGAAGTTGTCTTAGACATGAAAAGGGGGAGGGGTTGGTGAGTTTGGCACCAACCTCCCCCCTCTACCTCCAATTGCAAAAGCTGCACACGAGGCTCTTACAACAATAGCAAACGTGATGGAATTGATTTGGATAGAGGCAAAGGAGCTATGGAGATGGAGACTTCTAGTAGAGAGCTCTTTGTTGATTTATCCTTCGTAAAGCTTCCGACCACTAATAACAATTTGACAAATGTTGTGATTGTCTCAAAGACTGTTATCTACCTAAATGATATTTAACATGAAAATTAGTTGGGCTTGATAATGAATGGCTTAGCCAAAGTTTTGGCAAGGCTATGTTTGGAAGACATGTAACAACTATTGGTAGTGTGCATCTCAAAAGAGAGGATATTGATTCTTTGCATGCCCGTTTGTTAATCAATGTGGGTGCCATGCTACAAATTTGTAACACTCCTACAAAACTAGTCCATATGTTGATGGCTCGAGCATGTCCTTCGAATAAAGAACAACCTCCCCTAGTTGACCATAATTGTAAATGTGGACAGGTCATTATATAAGTTAGTGAAAAGGCAGTCCATTGTGTTAAACAATGAGGATTTAATGAACTAGTGATGCAACCAAAGTTCTTGTTGTAGTTAATGCTCTATGTTTTTTTTTCCTTTTCCTAATATGACAAGCGACTATGTTAACAGTTTCATTTATGGTCAAGTGGACTGCTATGTTTGCAGCTTATCATGGCTTCTTGATATTTCCTTGAATGGTAAAAAGGTTTTTAAAACCACTTTCATTTTTGGTTTGTTGTAATATTGCCTCGTATTTTTGTGCATGAGGGACCCGCACTCCAAACCCCTCATTTATCTATAAAAATGACAATTCTTGTAAAAACTAAATAGCGTGATATTCAAGATTATAATTGTTTTCAAATGTTCTAGTATTTATTCAAACTACTCAACACCAAACATGGGAGGGAAAGAATTAGATCCATTGATATTGGGAGCAATGTTTATGTGAATTGTTGTCGAATTGCACAATTCCAAAAAAACAATAATTCTCTGTTACCATTTTCAATAAAACATGTTACATTTATATAGGTGAGGTTGCCCCTATAAATGAGGAGTTTGTTTCAACCACTCACCTCACAAATCCTATTTTGCATGTGTGGTTATAACCACCACTGTTCACGTAAATCTTATATGAGTTGAATTATAACTCATATTCTAACAACAATATTTAACTCACCCATACAAATAATAAGACTAACCCATTGACATGGAACACTAATAAATAATTCCTAAGTTACCGAAACGTTTTGGATACGGGAGCGGGAGCGGGGTATCCAATATGCGGAAACGGCAAATTTTTTTTTGACCCCGGATACGGCGTAGGATACGACAATACAAAAACTATATAAAAATTAAAAAATATATAAATTTCAGCCTTCTAAATAGGAATTTAATTATTAACCACATATTATGCATATGAAAGACAAGATAAAAGACAAGTTATAAGCTAAATAAGTGAATAACCACAACAAACAAGCTAGGATACCGATAAAACTTAGAAACTTAAAAGCTTAAAAGTTAAATTAAAATTTAAAATACTTAAATCAAACATAATGTGAATGTTATGAATCTCATGATATATTAAATTCAATCATAGATCAATATTCAGAGCTCAAACTATCTTTCATTGTCAATATTCATCATATTCTTCTTCATCAAGAGGATCAAAACCAGCTACATCATCATCATTATGTGGTTCATTAGAACCACACGGGCTCGAACCACTCGCACTAGGGCCACTGCCAATTGCACCCCCTTGTGCATGTAGGTCTCGTGGTGCCACAGAACTCCTCTCATCATCATATGCTCCATGGTGGGAAATGGAAGCATCCAAGTCAACTATCTCTAGATCAATGTCCCAATGTCTTGTTGACCCTTCCTTGTACTCTGGCTGCTTGTGGGATAAAAGGCGCAAGTTGGAATGTATGTATACCAAATCTTCAGCCCTTTTAAAGCCCAACCTGTTGCATTTCTGTGAGTGAATGAAATTATACGTACTTCAGTTGCGCTCAGAGGAAGATGATCTTGCAACCTATTAAGGCAACCCAAACTTCAAAGTCAATGCAAAGTTCAACTTCAGATTTAAACACTCAAACTTAAATTTTAATAAACTCAAAGAAAAGAGAATAAAAAAATTAAATACTTACATGTGCCAA
This sequence comes from Taxus chinensis, assembly GCA_019776745.2. Classification (NCBI taxonomy): domain Eukaryota; kingdom Viridiplantae; phylum Streptophyta; class Pinopsida; order Cupressales; family Taxaceae; genus Taxus; species Taxus chinensis. The sequence goes on along the minus strand of CM034151.1, from coordinate 544,177,038 downwards.
GACCTTGATTGCAAGAGGTTGCAAGTAAGCCGATGAAGTACCATGGAGGTACCACCACATATGTGCATCCATCTTGTATTTGCTCCGAAGAGCGAGAAGGCTATGACCCGTTTCTGCTATGAAATTGCCAAACTCTACCATAACCTGGTCTTGGGCCTCAGGATTAGGGAAGAGCCTAGCCAATGCCGCCATATATCCCTCACTGACTTCCGCATCCCTGTATGGTGCTACCCTCCCTGGCAAGGAAAGGATCTTTGTGCTATAAAATCTAGGAGTCAATGCAAAAGCTAGTAGATCTAATGGGGTGGTCATTTTGTTCCACCGCTCAATGAGGATTGACTTCACTTGTTTGAAAAATATTTCCTCGGGATCTTGTTCTTTTGCATTTATGACGGCTTTTATCTTCTCAATCATTGAGTCGATGTCATCATATATCTCTCCTAGACATGGTTGATCCGTGTCAGTAAACCGGATCATACTCATAATGGGCTCCGTAAAACTCAACAGATAACCCACTCTATCCCACCAAGGGTCCTCTACGATCAGATTCTTCACTTTTTGAGCCTCTTGAGTGTTTGATTGCCTCCATACAGACCAAAGATTGGATGTTACCATCCTCATGAGTGCCTCTCGCACCTTCACTAGTCTCAAGACAATTGTGTGTGATGCAAACCAAGTCTTAGCAACCTAATAAGAACGAGGAACAAAAATTAAAAATAAAATTTAAATTATAAAATTGAAAGCTAAAAGAATACTAAAAAACTTATATTAAATTTTAAATTAAAAAGAAATAAATAAATAAATAAATTTTTTCCTTACCTTCAGTAGCTCCAACTGCGAGAATGATCTAAAAATTCCCTATGACATGTGGTGGTTGGTGACAAACATTTGGATTTCTTCAGCTTTTGCATACACTTGCTGGATCCACTCTATTTTGTTTGCCATTTTCTTTAGCATTAAATTCAATGAATGCACAGCACAAGGTGTCCAAAAAATATGCCCATACCGTGCCTCAACTAGCATCCCCGCAGCTTTGCAATTTTTGGCATTGTCCATTATCACTTGGACAACATTTTCAGGCCCCACTGCCTCAATGGACTCAAAGAGAATGTTGGCTATGAATTGGGCATCCTTCACTTGCCCCTCACAATCAACCGCTTTCAAAAACATTGCCCCCTTAGGGCATACTGCAATCACATTGATTAAAGGGCGGTTTCTTGCATCTTTCCATCCATCAGAAACAATGGACACACCAGTTTTGGTCCATGAGTCCCTAATTGGATGCAAGGAGGTTTTCACATTTTTTTTTTGTCTATCCAAAAGGGTGGTGCGGATCTTCTCATATCCTGGTGGTTTATACCATTTTGGTGCCTCATTGATGGCTTTCACCATCTCATGCCAATAAGGTGATCTCACAACATTAAAAGAAAGCCCATTAGCATATACACACCTTGCAATGCATTCATCTGCAATCTCCCTGTTCTCATTCTGAAAGGCCTTTTCCAATGGCCCTTTTGTCTTACTTTTCTTTCGTGCAAGGGAAACATCCTCATCTGTGGAGATAGGAGCCACAAATGGTTGTGGCATGGCCACAATTGGGGATCCACTAGGTGATGGAGCAACTGGAGACCTTGCTGAACGAGATGAACCTCCTCTTTTGGCCAATGGATGACCCGCTCTCATAGCCACTTTAACCTCTGCATCCTCCTGCTCTTTGATATATGCCAAAACATTTACTTTTGGCACCCCAGCATTATTCCTCCCCCTACATACTCTTATACCATTACCCGTTATGGCACACAAGTGGCTTTTCACCCTACTGTAAGAGCCTTTGAATAGTCCATCACACTCATTGCATTTCCATTCAAAACAACCACCACCTGCACGTTGTCGAACTATTGTTACATGCCTCCATAACGGTGAATTTGGGTCGAAGTCTTTGGCCAAAGATTGCCCAGAAAAAGCAGAACTTGTTGCCATTGTAGAAATACCTACAAGGTTTAAAAAAAAAATTAAGCAAAGAAAACAATGGCATGCAATTGCATTGTGATTGAACAATGAAAATTAAAAAAATTAAATGGAAAGAGCAAAATAAAAATGAACATAAACAAAAAAATGTAATGTGTGAAAGATTAAATAATTAAAAAAAAATAGAGGAACAAGGTTAGAAATTAAAAAAAAAACTTCACTTAGTAAACCACAAATCAAATCCTTCACAAATCCTCCTTTGCAACTCCCCACACTCCTACAAGCTTAGCAATAGCTCCTCAAACCCTAGACAAGCACAATGCAATTTTGGGGAGCCACAATGTGAGTTTGTTTGCTTTATGTTTTGTTTGTGTGTCGTTCTTTTGTTTTATTGTTTAGAGGTAGCTTTTAGGTTTTAGATTAGAAGAATTTATAATTTATTATTGTTGTGTGGCTTTAAAAACATTAAAAAAATTTAAAAAATTAAAAAAAACGTTTTTTTTTCAACGTGGGAGCAGCCAAGGAGCGGGCAGGGGCTGCAGAAACGCCCGGGTACGGTGCAGGCCGTACCCGGGCGTTTCCACATCCCCTGCCCTCTCCCACCGCCGCTCCCGCAGCCTTCTAAGGCATTTCCGGTAACCTAGAATAATTCCTAACATTCCCCCCCTTAGTGCAAACATAGTAGAAAAATAATTACACTTCTTAAATTGCAATGTGCCGCCTCTTCCTACTCGTGATCTTGATCCACGTGCGTTGCCGCACCAAATTGTAGTCGCACATGTGGTTTTCATGGATGGATACAATTACCCAAGTATGAACAAGGACCCACACATCCATTCATCCTTCACACCTATACAATGATGGATTTACACATGATTAACCAACAATCCAAACATCAAGATGGTTTTAACATGACAACCAACAACTTATAAGGATGGTTTTACATGACAACCAACAACCTAAATATCAACATGGTTTTAACAAGACAACCAGAGCCTACAAAGATGGTTTTACAAGACAGCCAACAACCTCAATACAAGTTTTATGATGTTGTAGGATTGTGCTTTTTGTTCTCCACTATATGTTTACATTAGCAATTTACATTTGGAATTTTGTTCACTTACTACATCACACAAAATATTGAAAACAAGAAAAAATATGACACCAATGTTGTATGTGGTCCCGTTTCTAGCGGCCAACAAGAGGTTGTTGTTCAACCTGTTAAAATATAGCACTTTATATAAATGTAAGACAGTTATGTAGTGGTTCAGTTGGTAACTGTTCAACCAATCTGTAACCACCTCTTCACATATAAATAAACCTCTGCCTGTGTCATTTAAACAGTGCAGTTTGCTCTCTCTCTCTAATTCTTTCTTATCTTTGCATATGCTAACATTGGTATCAGAGCGATCAATTCGCAATTCGAGGAAGCCTTGTCAACAGGTACGAATTGGAAGTTTGGGGAAGCCCTAGTAGGGTACAAACTGAAAAGGGGAAAATCATGGGTTGTGTATATGCAAGAGTTGTGAAGCCATTTGTGGCAGATCCAGTCACTAGGAGAAATCGTGGGCAGAGCGAAGAAAAATGAGGACAATACAGTCAGTTTTTTTGCACAAAAACGTGACTCGGTTCGAAGCAGTTTGAAGGTAACCAAGAGAGACAGTTTTGTTTTCAAGGCAAAAGACACATGAACCTATTGTGTGAAAGGAAAACGCGGTTCGTGGCTACCCTGGCTGGCACTAAAAACGTGGTACGTGGGTTCCTGGTTTTAGCAATACCCGGTCGAAAAGCCAAAAATCGTGGTTTGTGGGCAAACAAAGGCAAAGTCCAGTCGTAAACGCATGTGTTGTTTCGACAGCGGTAAAGTCATGGGTCGAAGAACATATGAACACAAAAAACGTGGTTGCAAAAGTCGCAAAAACCCAGTCTTCTAAAGGAATTCGTGGCTGGTGGCATCTTGTTCGTGGCTGGTGACATCAACAGCATCATCTTGGAAGTGGAGGGCATTTGAATGCTAAGTCGTTGGAGCAGAAATCGTGTGAAGAAAGGAGTTAATATTTCTCGAAAGATTCAAGGGCATCATTTGGTTTCTATTCTTTCTTCTAAAAATTCGATGAATTAATATTCATTTTTCCAACAAAGGTACCTTGCTATTGAATAATCAAATTTGGAGGAATAAGTAATAATATTTTAATACAAGCAACTATAGTTGGGTGATTTGCATAATTTAATATTACTTGTTGGAATAAGTTATACTTGGTGGGATAATATATTATTTTATTGGTGTGGCCAAACTATTATTTTTTATTTCCGTTCTTTTCGAATAATAAAATGGCAAATATATCAGACTTGACTTTGCCGGAGACACAAATTAATGGGCACTAATTTCAATGTTTTGAGTCGTAAGATTTTAACGATCGCGGAGTTTCGTGATTGTGATAAACTAATCAAGGGTGATGAAAGTTGACTAGCGACAGACTTCGAGGATTATGATAAACGTCATAAGGAAGCGTTATTACTTCTCAAGTTGTTGGTATTAGATGATATGATACCAGAAGTGTGGAATGTCACTGTGGCAAGCACGTGTGGGCCAGTCTGAAGGGTAAATATCAGACATCATAAAAGAGTCGGGTTTTATACCTGAAGAATATGCTCTTTTTCGTAAAATTACAAGGTGGATCGCTATATGAGCACCTACTTCGGATGAAAGATCTCTGAAACCAGTTATCTTCCATCAACAAAAAGGTGGACGACGATGATATGGTGACTCTAGTTTTGAACAACTTACCTTCTTCGTATGAGTCATTTGTGGAGGCACTCCACTTAATGGCTGAAAGTCAAACACTCACGTTTGACAAGTTGAGTTCCTACTTGTTGCAAAAGGAGCAAAGACAACTTCAAGCAGAATCTAATTGTGACCATTCAGAGAGTGCTCTTGTTACTCAGTCAAAGGGAAAGTGGAAACGTCAATCTGGTGAGTCTTCCACTTGGTATCAAGTCACATGTTAGTACTGTCACAAGGTTGGGCACCTAAAGAAGGATTGTTGGAAGCGGAAGTATGATCTTTCGCAGCAGAACAAAAAGCCATGTAATGAGGAACATGTGGCAACAGTTGCAGAAGAACGGGATTCAGATGACGGGCATGCTCTTTACTATCTTACGACATCATGCTCGAATGACAATGGTACCAGTTGTTGGATCATTGACTTTGGTGCGTTTCATTTCATAGGGATTGGTACGTTTCATTTACTGCAAATATATGTTTTGAATCAGTAGTACTAGTTGATGGATAATCACTTGCTGTAGAAGGGATAGGAGATATATGCTTTGTATTAAATAATGCTCATAAATTGTTGGTACAGAATGTTAGATATGTACCTTCTTTACAAAAGAATCTTTTATCTATTCGTCAATTGACTGAAAAATCCCAATATTTATGTGGATTTCTGTGGAAAGAAGTGTGTTGTCTCTGATGTGAAATAGAGACGGATAATTGCCCTTGCTATTGGGGAAGGTGATCAGTATCGACTTGTTGATCCGGCTGCAATCAACATGAATGCATGTGTGGAGGACAACTCTGCCATTCAAGCCATTCCTCACAAATCTGTTTACTTGGATACAGTCAACCTACATGCACCTATTATGGAGGGAGTATCCACTATACCAAGTGTACGGGAGGTGGACATGCCTTGGGAGGATGGATTTCCTCATTCTAAAGAACAGTTTGTTGTGGACAGAGACTCCACTATTCCAAATGCACTTACAGTGCATGGTGAGATGACATGCCCAGCCACTCACTCAGAGGTCCTTGCTCGAAGGACAGTAGAGCATGAACAGTTTGCTCATTGTGTTGTGAACGATCTTTTCCAACAGAGGGTAATAGTTGAGCAAATAGATGAGGAGTTGATTCTCACTCCTACCATTGCTAAGACAGAGACCACTGCTGAGACAGAGATGGTTATTTCTCCTACTATTGCAGAGTTGGTTCTAACTCCTACAGCACGGATGGTCACATTTCTCTTCTTGAAAAAGTTGGATGAGCACTACATGGTGGTGCAAGGACATGATCGAGGTGACTTCGATTGCAGGATAATTGAGTCTTTGTACAGACTCCAACAGGCTACACAAGCCTAGAACAGAGTTTTCAATCCACTTCTTCAAGGCTCTGATTTCAGCACTCTGAAGATAGGGCTGACACTCTCAACCATTGGTGATTCATCATTGGTCAATGAATCACGTAACAGAGAACCAATTGACCACTTGCCATATCCTTTGTTCATGGGACCAAATTTTTGTTTTGCGGTTCTTCTTCATTCGACAACCGCTACACAATCATGGACTGATGATTTTGAAGTACAACCTATGGCATGGTCTATAGATGTAATGACAAAACATATGGGCTTTAGGAAATTTGTAAAATTTTGGGACAAACTTTGTCTTGTTTCCAGTTTAGTCATTAAGAGGGGATGTTAAAATATAGAACTTTATATAGCATGTAAGACTATTATGTAGTTGTTTGGTTGGTAACTGTTCAACCAATCTGTAACCACCTCTTCACATATAAATAAACTTTTGCCTGTGTCATTTGAACAATGCAGTTTGCTCTCTCTCTAATTCTTTCTTCTCTTTGCATATGCTAACACAACCTCCTTCCTTTGTTGCCTACATCCTCCAGAACGATGTTGCTATAACTCAAAGGATTGTGAACTTGAAGATCAATTCTTACAATGCCCCCCAACAATTCAGATGTTGGGTTACACCAAAAATGTGTCTGTTAAAATGCGGCAATTTACTTTAAACTTTTGACACTTTTGACTGCTTTGACATTTTTTAATGACATACTTATTTGACACCATGTTATAATTGACACAAAAACAAGGCTATTTTAATGACAATTAAAAAGTAATTGAAGATTACTTTTTATTTTTACACAACAGACACACTAGATGAACTAACAATTAAATGACAGTTATTATCACGTAAAAAAATTATGTTTATTGACTAAGAGCATAGCATGCATTCTTTACCACAAGGATTGAAATGATTTTATCCTAAAACATGATGCCTTTGACTATGCTTACAATATTAACAGTCAAAACAGTAAACACATACTAGAAATAAACATTCTATTAACCAAATTGTGATCCAAGAAGAACACGATGCTAACCATAAATTGAGATGTCCAAGTCAGTGGGTGAAACCAATGTAGAAAATGCAACTGTCACAAGCTTGGAGCAAGGTTGTCGGTATGCAAGAGGGTTCGATGCCTGTGCAAATAAAACAACTGTTGTGCACAACATGCAAACTAGCATTGATGCAAAGCGACATGCGCACAAGTGTCTAGTCCAAGGCAATGCTTGATTTGACCATGCAGATTTTTAATGCAATGCAGACTAAGAAAACGTGACCGTAGTCATAGGGGTGTTGAAGAAATTGCAAATAGTTCTTTTTAACACTGTCTTTACTTTGAACTCTTAAACACCAACAGAGTGCACAGAAAACCAGATCTAGAAGTGTGGATGAGCTAAAAGCACACTATTTTGTTTTACTTGCGGCCTAGGCACGTCAATTGAGAAATCTAAACAACGTATAGTGAGAGGGTTTGTAAAAGACATGACACAATTTGTAGATAGGAATAATGGACGTTCAAATCTGTGACCACCCAGAAATTAAAGAACCCGACAAATTCCACACAAAACTCAATCTATACGTATGATTGACGTGGCAAGTCCACAAGACCTGGGACGTAGCAGGCGACAACAATTACTCATATTTCCTTAGTGATCAATGGCTGGATCATGGCCCAATGGTGGAGATGGATCCCACGGCACTGGTAGGAAAGAAAACAGAGCAATAACCAGGCGCAATTTTGCTTTGTTGGAAGTCAAGGAGACCACTTTGAAGCTTAGTTAGAACTCCGTCTAGAACTCTTAAGTGCATGGCAGTCTCTTACCGCATACCAATGCTAGTAGTCTGACAAAATGCTTCAAGATAGAAATCTATATAACTAAACTAATTTCATATGCTATTACAAGGTCTCAATCAAGTTTGCTAAAGTAACTTATACACAAACTTGAAAACTAACTAATCTGAATTCTCAAATTGATAGATTCCATAACCAAGGGCAATAAATAATCAATTTGCCCCCTTACCGATTTCAACATTCCATAACGAGTACAAACCAGCTATTATACCAAATGTGAATTTTATAGAGTTGCACGATCCAATAAGCAATAATCCTCTGTTATTATTTTCAAAAAGCACATTACATTTACATACGTGAGGTTGCTCCTATAAACAAGGAGCTTGTTTCAACTACTCACCTCACAAATCCTAATCTACATGTGTGGTTATAACCACCACTATTCACGTAAATCTTATGAGTTGTATAATAACAACTCATATTCTAACAACAACATTTAACTAACCCATACAAATAATAATACTAACCCATTGACATGGAGCACTAATAAATAATTCCTAACGGTTTCTGAAAAAAGTTGATGTGATTAAAATTGCTTTCTTCGATTTTTCTTTCTAGGAAGAATTTTTTCAAGAATTATTCCTAAAAAACTCTATTGATGGTGTTGTTGCCTTGGATGCCAAATTCTCATTTGATGAAGTAAGCTTTGTTATTAAATTATTAATTCATTTAAGGATGATAAAGCCTTAAGCTATTTTGGGGTGCATACTGAATTCTATAGGGCCGATAAAGAATGGACAGCCCCCGATCTTATTGATGCCTATGATGAAGAAATTCGAGTTGGTTCCCTAGCTAAGGATATTAATAGATGGTAATAAGCTCATCCTAAAGGAGGTTCCCTGGCTAAGGATATTAATAGATGGGCAATTAAGCTCACATCCTAAAGGAGGTCACCCTACCCAACTCAAGAACTGGAGACCAATTACATTTCTTAACGTCTCTTATAGAATTTTTGCTAAGGTTCTTGCTCAAAAAATAGCTCTTATCCTCCAAAGATTATTTTTGTTACTCAAATTGGGTTTTTAGAGCTGGGAAGGTATATATTGGGCAAAACGTTCTGGCCAAAATGTGTGCATGGCTCTCCTCGATTTTGCAAAGGATTATGACATAATTAAATGACCCTTTATTGAGTTGCACATACTTTGTTATTAATTGCAGTTGAAGCCGTATACTTTCTTCTCAAAAATGGTTCCATTGGCCCCCCAGTTAGAGGTGTTAGGCTTCCCAATAACAAGAAATTGATTGACATGCTATTTGTTGATGATACTTCTCTATTGTTCTTGATAAAACTAATTTTCAGCAAATTTCCATGAAGCCAAAAATATATTGCAGTGCCTCAAGCTCTTTAACTTCTCCACACAAATCCCAGTTGCTTGGTTGGGAAGATTCTCTTCCAAATTGATTAGTCTATTTGGATCGGTTATGAACTTATGGGTTGGACCCCACAAAATGGTTAGATATCTGGGCATTTCCTTTTACTTTCATTCCTTCCTTCGAAGATATGCAGATTTGGTTATTAGAGAAAATCAATAAAAAAATTACTAAGTGGCAAGGCCACCTTTTATCTCTTCCTGGAAAAATTCAAGTGTGTCAGAAGGTTCTTTCTTCCTATAGCATTTATTCTCATCGTGTTGGCTGTTTTGCAACTCACACTCTGACAAATTGCATAAAATGATAAGAGACTTTATTTTGTCTTATGACAAGGGTGGATAAAAAAAAGATATGTAATTGTTTGGTCTGTATGCTAAAAGCCTAAAAGGCTAGGAGAACTTAGCTTAAAAATTTAAAAACTCAAGGTGTTGCTTTGGTAGTCAAATGAATAATTAGATCCTTCAGAGGTTCTGATCCTTGAATAGTTCTGGTTAGAGATAACATCCGCAATCTTATGGTTAAGCCTTTCTAGAAAGGACTCAATTTGGTAGATATTATGCTTGTCAACTTTTCGGTCAAGACAATTGGCTTTCCTATTTTCTGTACATTGTAGATGGCATGGGAAGTGGTAAAATACCATTTGGTGAAACAACCATCTTTCCATTAGTTTGGCAGTAGATGTCATGGTTTCAAATTCTTGATTCGGAGGACAGTTTCAGTTTTCTGATGTTCCCTAAATCTCCCAAAACCAGTTGCATACGGAAGTACTCTTCAATAGCTTTCTGATGCCTTTTGAATGAGGTAAAACGGGGTCCGTATGACAAAGATATCATCCACTAAAGTTCAGCTCCAAGTGGCAAAAATAAAGAGTCAGTTTGCACAACGTTGATGTGGCAATTTGAGGATATGACAAGTGGATGAATGTGGCAGTGACAAGTGGCAGTCTGTCTGAGAAAAAGAATAGTTTTAGCCTCCAGTCTTCGATAGTGGATGTGGGTCCCACATAGAGTGTCGGCTGGGGGCCCAACAGCCGGTGGGGTCCGCTTTTTGTATGGAGGGGGACCCTGCCACCATTCTTCACTATACAATGCATGTGAAGTTGCTTATAAACCTCACTAAGATCCAATGTTTGGTGCATGTGGGACTAAGTCCCAATGTTTTGCAAACATCTCAACCAGCTCGGTAACCCAGGACCGAGCTGTAGAGTGAGTTGGGGCAAGCCACATTCTTCATTGCCAGGTCACAGTGCCAACTCGGTGACTGAGCCACCTCGTCACAGACCGAGTCATCAGAAGCCTGAGTCCCAAGGGCGAGCTCCTCGCCAATGCCGTGGGCTAAACCAACCATCCAACTCGCAAAGGATCACAAACCAACTCGCAGATCAATGCAACCGCCAAGCCGGTGTCAGAGGCAAACAATTCGCAGAGATCAACAACCAAGTCACAGAGTTAAGCGCCGAGCCGGATGGCAGGAGTTGGCACAACCAACAAAACACTTGCATACACGTGGCCATAGCCACATTGGCAATGCAGGCTATTTTAATCCCGTCGACCGCCCAGCTCCCATTGCATGTCGGATATATACCCACAATAGAAATGTGAAGCGGTAGGCATGGGAGTTGAACCCGACTCGCCTCTATATAAAGACAAGCGCCCAACCAACTCGGTCGGCGAATTGTGCAGTATAAAAAAGGAGCTCGATTTGACTTGAAGGGGGGTTGGGTCAGGACTGTGTATAGTCCTAAGTCACTCTTGAAGAATTTAGACCAAAACATGGAAAGGTCTGATATCCAAATTTCTTTTGCAGGAATGATATAGAAGGACAGAGCAGAGATATTAGTATCCATGTTGAAGAAAATTCATGCCTTCGGAGAGATGCTTTTCCTTTCTGGAGAGAAAAATTGCAAGTGAAGTAGACCATTTTGATGCGGGAAGATAATGCAGTCAAGCTGAGAGCTGAGAATTGGTTATGGTGGCTTCCTACAACCGGTCTGAGGTGCTTGCAAATCCTATTTTCTCATTTGTGGAGAATTTGATGTAAGAAATGTGTTTCTTTTTGCATCATTAATAGGATCAGTTCAACATTTTGTGAACCCGGAGACGTAGCCCTTCAAGGTGTACTTTGTTATCAATTTGTGGAGTTATTTGTCTCTGTATTTTCCCTCATTGCTGCTGCTTATTTCAGTTTGAATCTGATTTCTAAACATTTAAGTCAATTCACGTAAATTGCAAATTTTACGGGAAAATGGAAAATGAAGGATGTTAATGCGGAATTGGGGGTAAAAGTTTAAATTGCTGATTACACTTCAATTTCAGCTTATTAAAGTGTCAAATTCAACGTAGTAGGTTAATTTGAGAGAATTCATTAAGTATCCATTATAACAGGAAAAAAACTGAGTCAGTAGATTTCACCGTTTTCGGATCACTTGTGGTGGAATTTGACATGATAATAACACTACTCTTGCCCGACTTAAGAGGCTGCTCTGCAGGTAATTGGCTTAGTGAGGGGATTTATAAATTTGAGGATGTTATTCAAAATGGCAAGCTGAGTTCATGGAGAGAGCTCAAGGCAAAATTCTCAATCCCTAATTTATATCTTAGAACTTTCACTATTCTATCCAAGGCACTTGGTGTACTATCTTCTAGACTTGTTATTGAGGATGATGAAGATTACCAGTCCACCATAGAATGGATTAAGGGGGCTCCTCACTGAAATCACTATCAAACAACTCTACGAAAAGCTCTTTTTTTTCCCAAGGAGTTCCTTTGTCTCTAATAGGAAATCATCTCCTTGTTATCCCTTTCACGAATGGACAGAAAGGTTTGTTATTATATGGGCCCATGTGTTGAAGCCAAAAAAGTTTGTTTTAAATGGGTACTTCTACACCAAAAACTTCTTGTTGGATCTCTCATAATAAACAACGTTATGGCAATGCTTATTGCTCTGTTTGTGTCAAAGTTGGAACATTTGAGAAACTTGCTTTTTCCCGTCCCTATGCTTGCTTAGTTCAGAAACCTTGTCTGCTTGCTTCATCTAAGCATCTTGGGTCTGACATTTCTTGGTTAAGTGCTGTTTTGGCAATGTTTAATCTGAGAAACAAGGATGTGTTAGTGATGTCCATTGAAATATTATGGATTATATGGAAATATAGAAACAAGGATGTGTTCCAAGGCATTGGCTAGAGACTTACTGACTTCACTACCGAAGACACCACTCAGTCTTTGATTGTGCAGGTTAGCATTCAACTGAATAACCCCAAAGACGAATTGGAGAAATTTTTCAAGGCCAGTCTTCTTAAAGTCTTCCAAGATTTCATTGAATTTTGGGGGCTTTCCTACAATCACTCCACCTGACTGGCAAGTAAAACATGAGGAAGATGCAGATTTGGAGGTTTCTGAGGATGACTGAGAGCTTAAAAGAGATGCCTACTTTCAACAGTGCAACATACAAGTTCATGTCAGGTATTGGAATGATAGGATCATTGATGCAATCTATGCCTCTTCAAAGAATTGAAACAAACCGAGCTCAGGAAGCAGCTCTTGAACATGGTGTGGGGGTGTTTGCTCCTCATACTCCTTCGGTCTGTCCAACTACTGCCAATGCATGTGTTGAAGAGCCAAAATATACTCTTTTTTCTACTTCTTTCTACCTGATACTCCTCTCCCTGTACATCATCACAGGGGTGTGCCACCAAACTGTATTGAAACCTCGATTGTAAACTATGTGAATTTGACCATCAACAGGGTGCAAGTAGTCTTGGACAGGTATGAACATAATATGGGAGATGCTGATATAAATTCCCCGGACAAGTGTGTTGCTGCTAGCTCTATAGCTCCAGTTGGTAGGTCTTCTGAAGTTCTCAAGGAAGGAACTGATCTAGAGGATGGTGGTTCAAACTTCAAAGGGACTTCTTGTTGGGACCGTGTCTTCTATTATCTCTGCTTTGGGACCTGTTCTGGGTGCTGGCTCCTCTAGAATTCCAACTCATGCTACAATGGATTCTCTTGATGATCCTTTCATACTGTTCTGATCAGACAAGAGGGTGACTCTTTTGAAATGGATGTTGATCAGGGGCACTCAACCGAATGAGGACATTTAGCTTTCTCTTTTCTGTTGATAACTCTTTAGGGACCTAATAACATATATTGTTTTGTATACACTCTTCAATATACAAAAAGAAATTGTTCCTGGATTCAAGAAGGAAATTCTGCTATAAAACCAATGAACCGCTACAAATAATGTGGTATACAGATGTAGTTTCATTTTAGAACCTTAACTAGACATTCTGTTTTTGGTGATGTACTTGTTTACAGTATTTGATATAATTGACATACCATTTTGATGTGGGCCATGTAAGGATTTGTTCATCAGGATATAGTGTGATCCTTTTCTCATTTCAATTAACTTGTAATATCGTGGAAGTATAAATGGTTTGTGCAAGCAAGCACAGGTGGTTGCTCAGTTTGGTGGCAGACTGAATGGATATGAAACTAGTAGCACTCTCAAATCCTTGCAAGTGAGAGAAAAGGAGTTGTTAACTTGGCACTTCTCAGAAGATGACACTTTATAATTTGGTACGAGGCATGGTATGCTGATTTGTGGCATTTGTTTCCCCTATTTTGAGGCAATGTCAGACTGTTTCAAGTGTGTTGAGCAGACAGTTTTCTACCTGTCAGGCAGGATTCTTGGACAGAATTATTTTATTTTGTTAGTCGAAGATGGACTCCACACTTTCACAAAATAAAGAATCTCATGGTTTGGTAAAGGTGTCAAAATATGCAAAGCGCAGAGCTATACAAGGGATTTCAAAGACACAAACTCACAGAATGGCATGAAAAGAGGAATTTGTGATTTGGTAAAGACATTGCTAACCGACAGATCGCAGAAATAAACATGGAATTTGACAGATGAAGACTCATCGAATGACATGAATTGAATTATACATGCACAAAAACTATGAAATACTAATGATCATGAGAAAGGAATAAAAAAGGAATCAGATAGATTACAAAGAATTAGACACTGCAAGCATAACCATAAGGATTGATTTGTTTGAAAGAAAACGGCCACAACATGGCAGCAGGGCCATAAAAAACACATTCTATCAGTATTTATAACTATTCGAAAAACAAAAAGACACTTTCAAGAAACATTGTTTGTTATCCTCGGCAACTTTGTCTTTATTTTTATGCTTTTGAAGAGACACTTCTTGTTTTTTTTTAGATTTGACAATTGTGACAGACTGGCATAAAAAGAGGAATTTTGTGGCTTGGCAAAGGCATCATTAACCCACAGAGCACAGAAATAAATGTGGGATTTCACACATGAAAACTCATAGAATGACATGAATTGAATTATACATGCAGAAAACTAAGAAATACTAATGATTATGAGAAAGAAGTAAATAAGGAATCAGAAAGATTACAAAGAATTAGATGCTGCAATCATAACCATAAGGATTGATTTGTTTAAAAGGAAACAGTGACAAAATGGCAGCAGGGACACAAAAAACACATTCTGTCAGTATTTATAACTATTAAAGACAACAAAAAAACTCATTAAAAACATTATTTGTTCTCTTTGCAACTTTGTCTTTATTTTTCCACTTTCGAAGAGACGCTTTTGGTTGTGCTTTAGATTTGACAATTGTGACCGATACATTTGGGTTCTTCTTTTGATATATTCTGTTCGGTAGGAAGAGTATGTGGTTTACAGTACTTTGGGGTGGTTTCCAAATTCGAGGGATTTATCTGTATCGCATATTAGAGAAGGTTCAAGACTTTCAAGCTACAGTCTGTTCCATCTCTGCATACTGTTCTTCCATCTGCAGGGAAGGCAAGAATGTGAATACTTAATTTTTTAATTGCATATCTTGATTATAAACTCTTAGATTATTCTTCTGTTAGTGTAAAATGGTTTAAGCTTGCTAGATACCCGTACGACTCCCTTAGCAGTTAAGGAGTGTGAGCTGTCCTAGGCAGTCCTTTGCACAGAATTAGCAGGTGAGAATTATTTGGCCCTCATTCTGGCTCACATATGTGCAGTTGTCGTCCTTGTCTTTGGACTGTCTTGTGCTTTGGTGTTGATCATACTGCTGTAATCATGCATTGGTTTCTATGTCACCACTAGTGTGAATGACTTTCTTGCCACAGTAACATACGAGAGCATTCAGATCCGTGTGTGTGTGTGCAAACGCACATGTTTGTGTGTGCATGTGCGCACCGGTGTGGGCGCGTGTGTCAGTGTGTGTGAGCAATTAAAGGGACATCCAGATGCACTCACTAACCCTTTTCTTTCTACTTGACCCACGTACACAAACATCTGAATATTGTTGAGATGTTCTTACCACTCAGGAAGTCTTTCATTCTCAAGGACAGGACCTTGCCAATCCTCAATTTCTGTCTCCCACCTACGATAATCTGCATAGATGGTTTGAAGCATCTTTCATGTATTAATGAACAGTGAAATATGTACAAAGCATCTAAATTAGTTGTGTAATTAGGAAAACCCTGGAATATTGGGATATTCTTCAGCAATGCATATGATAGAATATAAATAAGTTATCTAATTAGGCAATTTCTGGATTCGAGATACTCTTCAGCAATGCATTTGATAGAATTAAAAAAAACATGGAAAATGAGAAGAACTAAGAAAAACAACTTTCAAAAATGACGTGTCCATCAACAAATCCAACACAGATAATTACCCATCAAAGCATCATGCACTAAATTTATAGCTGAATCTTCCGAGGTACCGTAGAATTGTGTGTATCTCCTGAAATTAAATTAAAAGAAGTAATTCATTAATTAATATGATCATTATTGCAAAAACCTGCAATACAAAAAAACACATAGTGCCCCAGGTTTACACTGATCTGTTCTTTGCAATGAACTTCAAACACCTAAATGATTAACCCTGTGCACTAATTTGCCTGAAAAGCATTGATGTAATCTTGGCATGCAGTGTCCAACTAAAAAGGAACAGAAAATTGAGTAATCTTCCAAAATCAAAATAAATTTGACTCCTATGTTTCTAAACTGCAATGTTTTTGACCGATCTTGCACACCACAAAATATCATCTACCATTGGCACTGATTCTTTTCACAAATATTAAATTTTATTGAACATTACCTAAAATAAGTACTTCCTTTAACAAATTTTACTTTAGGTGAGGCCCATGCTAAAGCGAAAACTATTGAACAAGTTCCATGAGGCTCCACTACTGCCGAGGCAGAAACTGCAGCACAGACAACTTCTCCATGTAAGGAGGGAAAACTGGAACCCGCATTCCAGTTCTCGTCATCAAAATGTCCTTGCTACAATTTCACCAAAAGAAAGTAAATTAGTGAGCTCAGAATCTTGGAAAACATACACTAAAAAGATAAATCATATTATAAATAATAGTGATCTACTAAAATTCACAATAAAGTAGCATTGAGAATGAAATACAATATTTCTTAAATTCGCCCATTGATAGCAAAAACTCTGCATTCAACCATTAAGCCTAAATGTTGTGCATGCACCTGTCTGTTATGCATTTACATTTAGGTTATCATGTCATTTATAAACATGCAGCTATCTATATGATCCATTTCATTGTTTTGAAATACATCATCAGATGTATATATGATTTAGATATTAGGTTGAAGGGCAATATCTTCTGGATCTAACTCATTTTAATCCTACTTGGAAACACAAAGCCAAAGGCATGCGTGGAGTTACATCCAGGTTGCTGTCATCTAAAAATATGCAGACATCCATATGAAACATTTAATTTTTTTGACGTGCGTCTTTAAATGTAAATATTATTTAGATATTAGTTAGAAGGTCCAGATCTTCTGAATCTGGCTCGCTTTATACCTGGTTAGAATCACAAAGCTAAAGGTATTGCAAAAGAGTTACATAGCAAAGCCTATTTGCAGGGTTGATCATAGTTTTGCAAGCAAGCTACAGTTCCACATGAAATGTCACTTGGATTTTAGATTCAACTTATATGTGTATCATAAGTTACGACGGATAAAACACCCATTCATTTAATGACCTTATGCCTACATTTATTGGAGACCAAACCCTTGGAATTTATTATATCTAACAATTATTACAGTCCAAATTTTGAAAGTGTTCAAAACAGCCCAGGCCACAATTTCATGGTGATATGCACCACCAAGCTATTTATTTACCAAATAGCTTTTCAGGTCTCAGCAATGGTTAACACAAGCCAAGTCTTTTGTCTTATTGTTCAGTTTAGAAGTTAGTCCTAAGCACTTCTGTAATCTCAATGCCTGCTTTGGTGTTCACATCATCAAAATACATATCTAAAGATCAAAGATATCAGCCAATAATATCTAGGCATTGAAACATCAATGATCCTTCATGCAGTTACATGCTGCCAGAAAGCAACGTCTCAAACATTTACCAGTCCCAAGCACTTCTGTAATCTTAATTCTTGCTTTGGTGTTCACATCATCAAAATACATATATCTAAAGATCAAAGATATAAGCCAATAATATCAACGCATTGAAACATCAATGATCTGTCATACAGTTATACGCTGCCAGAAAGCAACGACTCAAACATATACCTGTTTCATAGTGACCCACATATCCTTGGCGGAAGTATAACTTTTCCCGGACAATCCAAAGCATGGTAAGACAGTAACATGTACATTCCCAGTCTGACGAGAAGCAATTGCAAAAGTAACAGGAGGATAACCTTTTGCAGTTCTGCATTACACACAAGAGATTCAGATTACAATTGACTGCATAAGAATCTAAGAGTTGGAAAAAAAGTAACACAATGGGCTAAGCTACAATCAAGGGCAGTGATTCAGATGATCTTTAAATGGAACCAGTAGACAAATCAAAGAGAAGACATTGACAATACATCCATAAGTTTATGGTTGGAAAATTTGTCCACCAATCACAATAATATTAAGATCCCACCTTCCAATAGATCAAGCAAACATTTAGGAAATTTTGTCATTTAGACCATTGTTGGATAGTTGGGAGCATCAGAAAGTAAGTCTCAAGGGAAATCTGCAAACCAACCCTCAGCATAAAGTATTCAAGGATGAACAACTTGCTTGTGATGTAGGAGCATGCCACGCACTCCATCATCGGTTCTGTATCCCAGAATAAACGTACAACATAAATGCTAATGCTTTCTTGGGGAATAAGAAAACATAAATCAACTAACAAATACTAAATACAACATAGGATTAATCCATGGCCTGCCTTACATGAAAGGCTCATTCACGTGACCTCCTGATAAGTGAGAGGCTCCACCAATTGAGTTCTGGATTTCAACATTATGATTAGAGATTAATTTTCGAAAAAAAATTCATCGAATACACAGAAGATTAGAGAGTATGGAAAGACATTTGCATCAAATGGAAAGTGACATCATTGCCAATGTCATTGTATTTTACTATGAAGATTTTAAAAACTTCTCATATGATCTGGAATGATATCACAATATAGTAGCTCTTTATTGCGCAAACTCTAATGTAGCTAGTGAGGCTTGAGTGACGGTACTCACAGCCCACGTAAAAAGCAAGCTCACATTTGCTGTTTCTTTCCCTGTGTTGACTAGCTGCACATAAACATAAAAAAGAAATGCATGACCTTATTAATAGATAATCCCCAAGAGATTTAATTGGTCTAAACATTTTAAAGTGAAGGCAAATTGTACATTGAACAAACAAATATGAAAGGCAATAGATATATCCTCACGGTGTATGCAAAAGCACATGTGGGTAGACTACTTTCTCGATAATTGTGTGGAATAAAGGGTGAGATCTGTCGGCATGAAATCTTCAGCTCAGGGTCTGGCTCACCTGGAGGGGAAAAGTCATCAGTTTCATGCAGAAAAATGAATTACTACAAAATCTATTGCCATTATCAGGAAAACAATTCAAATGTGAAAGGTAAGCACTATTACCATCATATATTGTCCAAGCCCTTGGAAAAAGTGCGTGATATGTTGAATGTTGACCATCCAAACCCCAATCCCATGTAGAAATGCCAGTATCATCTCCTTTACTGCAAAAATGCAAAAACAAATCAATATTTAATGTCCAAACCAAAATCCAGGAGCCTGAATAGATGACAATCGGTACTGCCTACCCAGGCTTGAATACAACTAATAGAAACCATATATCTCAATTTTCTTATCAAGAATATAAGTCAGCAAAACGTATGCATATCCCGAAAAGTATATATATATATATATATTGGCGATTCACATTATCTTCAGTTTTCTGTCTCTTGTAACCAAAAACAATTCTTCCCAAATACATTTGCCTTAAAAAAATTTACAATCCTAAACCCATTAAAATATATTAATCCAGCATAGCCACTCCACTAAAAAAATCCACTAAATAATTCAGGATGATTATAATCTTACCCAAGCTCTTCAGGACGTCCAGGAGCCAAGACAGATGAATATTGTTTCCTCCCTCCATCCCGAGATACAAAAATCTACACAACCATGTACCAAAAAAAATGGATCAGAACTATCATCATTAAGCACAGCATTCCAATATTTGCAGAGAATGACAACATCAAATATTTGCAGAGAATGCGAAGGAATATCAATTACACACTCGCTGTATTCACATAGTGGCCATTAGAGGCTAATTCACCAGGTTCGTGTTTGTGTTTGAGTTCAGGGAGGATAAAATTCAAAACAAGTTTGTCAGCCAATAAAATTCGGGGAAAAAAATTCGTCAATAAGTTCGATGCATTTTTATTATTTTATTTTCAAAACAAATAATAAATATATAATAAGGTCAAAATACTAAATTATACTACTAATTTCTGAAGTCCAAATACCATCTAATTATAAATTGATAGATTAATTTTTAGCTATTGATAAATAATAAAATATATATTAAAAAACTAAAACTAAATAATAACCAAATTATTAATAATAAATAATAATACAAGTTTATCACACAAAATCTAAAACAAATATATTAAAAGACTAACACTGCATAGTAGCCTAAGTATTATCTATAAATTATAATGCAAGTTTATACCTTAACAAATAAATATAATCTAACAAATTAAAATCCTACACAATTAATTTATTAACTACTAAATACTCAAACACTAAACTTCATAAATTAAAATGTAACCCATAAAGTTTGTAGCCTAATTTCTTAATATATTAAGCCTTTACGAATAATATTTTTAGAATGGTAAGGATAGTCGAGGGTTGGAAAGGGGATTGAAATGCTGGAAAATGGAGGATTCGCTGGCAGCTTGGAATGCGGAATACACAACGCATGGCAGATGGATGGGAGTTCGAATACTCAATGCATAGTTCAGTAGACTGATATTGCACGCTTGCACAGTTCCACAACCAACTAAAACCTCCACAGCTGCATTCTTTAATTTGTAACTCCCAGTGAAAGATTCAGCAGCTGTATTCCAGCCAAAGGGTTCAAAATCGTGAATGATGGAATTTCCAACAGGGTTTTCAATAAAACTGCAGAATAATTTGAATAAGTGAATTTCCTGTCGAATTTTAACAATTTTTTGGCTGTTTTATCTGAATGCACCAAATTTCGAATTTTTTGGTTTGAATTCGGCGAATTATGCAACTTAGATTAGAGCCATTATAGGCATGAGTATGTACAGGAAAACAAAACAGATGAAATATGTAAATGTTATAGTCAGGTCTCTCTGAATATTTTTGACATAATGTTTACTCCCTAAGCCACATTATTACCAAACAATCCTGACTAAAATCAGAACACTGCTATTAACCAGATAAAAATTAAAACGTCCAACTCATAAAATCTGAAATAACACTAATGTCCTAGTCGGGGCTTTAAAGAAAAGCATTACTATTCTAGAAAACACAGAATTGCACTGAACTGTCATAAAATGGATTTGTTGCAAACTGTATAAATACACTGAGGACAGCATGAATGTGGTAGCATGAACGCCATAACTGTCACAGTATAGAAATTTCTCTTTTGAATACTCAAATTTATGTGGATTACTACGAGAAGGGGTGGTGGATTTATAACATTAATGGAAATACAATAACCGTGCTATGTCTTGCAACACAGGAGAAATCAAGCTGTAAATAAAATGAAGAAAAAGGCAGTAATGTGAACAAATAAGCAGGTGAGGAAGTGCCCGCATAATGTAAACATTTCCCTAGCACTCTGAAATGAGCTATAAACTGTTCATCTCAGACTTTGCTCCAAAAACATCTTAGAAAATCTCCATCTGGAATTCTGAGAAGGGTTTCATATAACATATACTTGTTGGAAAACTAAACACTTCAGTTGCAGATACACACTCTTTTCAATCTGTTCTAAAATAAAACAACACAATACAGAAATGACCTCAACATGGCTCAACCAGCATTTGTGTCATTAACAAGGAAGACAAAATTCTTATATTAGCATACGCAGCAAGGACAACTGGAAATATTGAATAGTGATCTAAGAAAACTTGAACAGGAATAAATCCAACACTTCCAATAAAAATATTTCTTACTGCTTTACCATAATTGACAAAAGAATACTCTATTAACTGCAAATCACACACCATCTTAAAGAAAGCCCAAATTGTGCCAAATTGAAGTGTATGGAAATCCAACGAGCAAATAAAATGAAATTTTTAAGCCAATGCAGAGGAGACAATTTCCTGATTGAACTTCACTCGCCTTTTTTGTTTGTGATATGTAGGAATAATATTATAATTGAGAAGAAAAGATTACGGCATTTAATATCATAGTGAAATTGCTATGGTTAGCAGTGGCTTATCTTCAGCAAATATGAGTGTGGCCTATGAGGCAGTGACACTTTGAAACTACAGACATGAATAAAGACTGAGCCTAGCTTTGTACAAGGTCTGGTCACAAAACGTTGATTCAAACAAACAGCTAGACAAAAAGATCACTATATATGCAGAACTAGATGTCCTTGGCAGTAACTTCTTTGTAGATTGTCTTTCCATTATAAGCAGAGGATTTGTCTGTAGGAGCCTGAACAGCCAGAAATTGCTTAGAAGAATAATCAGCTGTCAGTTTGAACCAAAGTTGCATGGATACAGATGTGGATATGGTATCAAATACGGATACAGCTAGTTTTTTACACCCCTTGATATGGGTTCGGTTGGATATGGCATAGAAACAAAAATAGATAAAAAAAAACTCACAATTAATCACCAACTACCCATAAAAATGTGCCAATTAGACCATTGTACCGTATTTTCTCCAAAACGGTTGTCAATGGGCAAAAGCCAACATGTTTTTGAAAAAACAAACCAAAAACCTCAAGTTATTTAATAACTTGTGGGGTTTAGGCAATTCTGTCAAAAAGATGATATTTTGGGCTATAATCTTTTATTTTTGCTTTGGTATCATTTTTACACTTTAATACTAAAAATTATGGAGAACAAGTAGATTGGAACATTTTCAAATCAAAGATTTGGAACCACAATCTAGACAATAACAATTAAGGCACATTCTCCTACACTAGGGCAAAACCTTGTGCCATTGTTTTGTTACTTTTACACATTCTTTCCACATGATAACCACACAAAAGAGATAATTATTTTTGTTATTTTTATTTTTAAAATTTTTGGTGCTAGGATTAGGATTTAATCTATAAAATTTAAAACCCTTACCCTTGTTGTTTTGATCTTATTTTTTATTTTATTTTATATACTAACCTTAATCCTAACTACAAAACTCGTTTAGGATTGGGGTCAGGCAATTTGATTTTTTTAGGTTTTACTTAATACTAATTGTTGCCAAACTGAGCTCACACTCCGTTTTTTCGGCAAACTGGTTATAAATTTTAGACTTAGAGACTATTAATCATGGCCTAATATCTTAAAAACTTGTCAAAATTGTTTCTAGTGGCTAGCTCTAAGTCTTTACAGGAAAATCCAAGCAACACTTAGTAAAAATCATGCATTTTGGCCTTCATACGTTCAAAAAAACCTTCAAAAATGGCTAAGTCCTTAGATTTTCTTTTGAGGCTAACCCGTCAAAACTTAATTGGCAAAACAGAAAACACATAGCAGCCTCCAGCGCCTCCTTGGCTTTGACTTGGTCAACTTTGATGCTCAGACTAATAAGTGACAAGTGTCGCCTATCGACATTCCCACGTCCCTACGAACACTTAAGGTTTCCTTCTGCCCCCATTAAAGCTCCACATCTAATAGGCCTTGGATGATTGACAAGTGGCAAAGGGAGGAAAGTGGCAACCATTGGCTCTTTGGAGCTTCAC